>JACGDI010003475.1:130620-196450 GCA_014898725.1 Jacaranda copaia | reverse complement strand
CACTCTTCAACAGAAATAATTTTCTTAATTATTATTTTACTGAAATTAAACACTGATTTATCCTATGAGCTTGAGAAGAAGTGCAAGATTTCATAGGATCCAGTGGTTATGAGTATATTCACATAATAAAATCGAGGTTTATAAAACTTGACTGTTTAAGAAAGAAACAGTATCAAGATACCGCTGAATTATTAGCCACGGTTCATTTTTCCATTTTAAATCATTATATTCAAGGATCATTATTAAATCCTTATAATCTTTTTTCTCAAAAGTGGATAAAGTATCTTCATCCAAAGGTGTAGCACTATTAGACACCACAACAACAAAAGAGGGTTTGGAAGGATTTGTATCAGATCCTCCAAGCTGAGAAGGAGATGATGAGCTTGGGGAGAAAGTCTTATTAGAACTTTCTTGAAATTGCTTAAATTGCAGAAATTCTGCAAAAAGTGGATCATTAGGACAGATTAGGTTAGGAGAAGAAGCATTTGATGCTTGAGAGGCTAAATTTATTAGTTTCTATTTCCCATGCTGTATCAGTGGGAATTTATTAGAAGAATTTGAACTGCTACCCCTTTTTCCTCCTCTATTAGAGAAAGAATTTCTTCCACCTCCTCTATTATGAGGTATCATTGGCCCTGCAAATACTCACAGGTTAAAAAGTCAGGGAGACTATTGTCAGAGCCCTTTTTATAGATAATTTTAAAATCAAAAGGGGCTAAAAAAGCTTGCCACCTTGCAAACATTTGTTTGGAAACATCATGTTTAAAATCCTTATTAAACATGAATTGTGCAGATTGACAATCAGTTTTAATAACAAAAGATTGATTATATAAATCATTTTGAAATTTTAACACACATTTAACAATTGCAAAGATTTCTTTAGCAACAGTAGCATAATTCTTTTGACTACTATTCCATTTTCCAGAGTAGAATCTATCAAGAATTTCCTGTTTAGTGTTCAAATTAATTTGTTTTAATATACCTCCATATCCTAAATCAGAGGCATCCGTTTCTATTATCTTTTCCCAATTAGGATTAGACAACATAAGACAAGGTAAATTCTTAACCTTTTCTTTTATCCTAATAATTGCACTAGTATGGACATCACTCCACGGCTTAGGATTCTTTTTTAGTCTATCATAAAGAACAGTTGTATCATTAGCAAAATTTTTATAATAAGCAGAAATATAATTTAAACTACCTAAAAATCTTTGTAATTGAGTTTTATCAGTAATTTTATCAAGAAATTTAGAAGCAAATTCAATACTTCTATTGATAGGAATTATTTTTCCTTTTTCTATGAAATGACCTAGAAATTTTATTTTAGTTTGAAATAAAGCCATTTTTGATTTAGAGATAAGAAGTTCACTATTAATAACAACACTTTTAAAAATATTAAGATGTTTGAAGTGATTTTCAATAGTATTTGAAAACACAAGAATATCATCAATATAAATGATGATAAAATTACTATAAGGATTGAAAATATCATTCATTATTTTCTGAAATTTAGAAGGAGCATTTTTAAGTCCAAATGGCATAACATTCCATTCATATTGGCCAAAAGGGACATTAAAAGCAGTTTTAAAACTATCTTTTTCTAAGATTTGAATTTGCCAGTATCCAGATTTTAAATCAAATTTAGAAAAAATATTAGCATCAAACAATCTATCAAGTAAATCCTTTTTATTAGGTATAGGATATTTAATCCATTTTAAAACTTTATTAAGTGGTTTATAGTTTATTACTAACCTAGAAGCACCACGTTCTTGTTCATTATGTTTATTAACATAAAAGGTAGTACAGGACCAAGGTTATTTAGTTGGTCTAATTAAACCTTTTTGTAACAAAGAATCTATTTCTTTCTTACAATATGATAAATATTCAGAATTCATCTGACAAGGCCTAGCTTTAATTGGAATATTACCATTAAAGCTACCATCATAAGGTAAATCAACTATATGCTATTTTCTATTCCAAAAAGCATTAGGGTAATCATTACAAATAGACAAAGAAAATTGGTTCTCAAGAAAAGCAATTTTTTCTTTTAACTTAGGATTATTAAGTTGTTCGTCTATACTAAGGCTACTAATTTCATGTTTTAAAAAATTAATTTGATTATTTTTAGCCGTTATTATATCTTCTATTTTATTAAGAATTCTAGTAAATGGTTCTGTTATAAATTGAAAATGTAAATTTTTATTATCAAAGGTTCCTATAAAACCATTTTGATCTACCATTTTTAAAGGAAATATTTTCTTTAAAAAAGGAGTTCCAAGAATAATCTGGTTTGAGATATTCTTAACTAACAAAAAACTTAAAGGAATGCAAGTATTATTTTTTCAAACAAAAGCCTTTGACAATTTAAAATCTATATCAAGTTTTGCTCCATTTGCAGAACGTAAAGTATGAGAAGTTTTTTCAAAATACCAAGTAGGTATTAAACCTTCTTGAATACAATTCAAGTCAGCACCACTATCAACTAAAGCAATTAATTCTTTTAAAAACCTATTATCTATTAAGAGGTTTATTTTCATTAGCCATTTCTGTGAAGTAACTATTTCTAATTTGGAAAGGAAATTATCAGTTTGTATATTATCAGAAAAATCGGAAAAATTATCAAACATATTTTCTATTATGGGACTAACCTATTTTCCTTGAGCTATTTCAATTTTTCTAAGCCTATCTTCTAAAAATACATGATTTCTTTTAATTTCAATAATTTCATTTTTTAAATTATTAACTTCCTGTTTTAAATCATTAACAGAAATAGGTGTATTATTTTTATTCCTAACTTCTAACATCTTATAAACTTCAGACATAGAATAAGATTCATTATTGACATTATTATGAATAAAATCTTCATTTTTAGAGGACGAAGAGGTGTTTTCAATTTGATCTATTATTTTAGATCATAAAATAGGATCTTTTATGACATTGAGTTCACTAAATTGTGATCTAAGCTTGTATAAATCTTCATCTTCAAAATTATTACTTTCCTTACCTAAATTGATACAAGACTCACCAGTCTGACAGGGTTCACAATCAGAACTAGAACTATTAAAACAGTCATTTAAAGAATTATTCTCAGAAGAAATAGAAGAATCATCTTTGCTATCAGAATTAAGCATTAATTTAAACAACACATCTTTTATATTATCATCAATATCTAAACTATTAATTTTAGACTTCATTTTACACTTATCAGCGTAATGTCCTACCTTGCCACACTTAAAACAAGCACCATATTTTTTAAACTTTTTATAAAGTTTTTTTATTACTTTTTCTATTTTCTCGTTCTTTTTCTCTAACCTTTTTATGAGAACGTTTTCTATATTTTTTCTTTTTATAATCATCTTTTTTATCTTTAGATTTATGAACAGGTTTGGGAATTTCCATACCAAATTGGCCACAAAATTGTCCTAATTGTTTTCTTTCAGTAATATTATTACGTTTTATTTGTTGATTTAACTTAATTTCATTACACAAATTTAAACCTTCCTGTATACAGGTTCCTATTAACTTACCATAAGTAAACTTATCATAATCAATATTAGGATTATTCTGCCTAAGAGTTTTTCTAACTCTTTCAACAAACAACGAATGAAGACCATCTATAAATTTAGACTTCCAATGCGAGCTATTAGACTCAGGGAACTCTAAGACTCTAGATAAAAATGTATCTTTGTACCACCTAAATGAATTGAGGCTCTGACACTTTAGACCATTTAATAAAGTTCTAATGTGTTCAGAATTATTAGTCCATCTACCAGTAACGTGTTCTATTATTGTAACAATTAGGGTGTAAACAGCATTTTTAGCATTATTACTAGACCCTTCAATTTTAACAGAATTAAAAATTTCATCCTTATTAGATTGGGTTAAATAATTATCCCACCAACCTTTAAGTTGTCTAGTGAAGCCAACTACAATCATTTTAGCTACATCTTTATTAGTACTACCATTTGCTTTACAAATTGTGGAATACATTAACATCCTATGAACTAAATTATAAATATGACACTCTATAAAACCATCCAAGTTCCATTCATAAATGCTTTTACTAGAGTATGAATTATTAAGAATAATATCTTGTTCTTCATGCAACACGTCTTGTGGAAATGGACAGGGGTAATAGTATGTATTCATAGTAGGTCTATCATCATATTTTTGAAGTTTATTAATCTTTTCATTAGTAGCAGTTTTATAAGATTCCTCATCAATATCACTAAGAGTAGATATCCTAAATTCTGAAAAATGTTTAGTTATTAACTTTTCTAATTCAGTCATATCTCTTAACCTAAAATTATCAATTTTAGGTGGAGGCTGTATACTAGGCATGGCAACATTTGTAGGTAATTCTGGGGAAGACACAATAATTGTATTAAGTTTTTCTTCTAAATCATCCAAAATTTTATTAATCCTATGGCTATTATTAACAATAGTAGAAAGTCTCTAGTCTAATGAGACTAAACTTTCTCCTAAAACATTTAAATACAAATTAGCATAATTTTGTTGTCTTATTAAAATATTTATTTCTCTAATAGTGGCAGGCATATGTTCACCACCTAGGAAATTATTAAAGGCAGAGAAAAGAAGATTTTTATTTCCTTCTGTCAACAAATTATGTTGAGGTGGAAAAATAGATTTTTGTTTATGTCCACTCTCATCTATATAAGTTTGTTCCATAACAGAAAGATACGGTTCAAAATAATTAACCATAAACCAAGGGACAAAAGGTATTAGTTGACCTTTTTCAGAGACAAATTTATAAAATTCATTTTGAAAGCTTATTTGTTGTTCTTTATTAAAAACTTTGAAAAATCAATCTCGAAACATTTTCCAACGATCCTTATTAAATTTCATTTTTATTAGATTCCTATAATTAGATCCAGGAGTAAAATCAATTTTTTTTTACCAATCATTAAAAATATTTTATTTTAAATACGAACATTCCGTACCGAAAAATTCATATCATATTCAGTTGGTTTAATAGTGTCATCACTATTGTTATCTTGAATATTAAAACCATGAACAATATTAGATGAATTAATCTTTAACCTATCAAATCTAGTGTCAAGATTATTATCTTTTCTATTTTCAAAAGTTGATTCATTAACCTGTGAAGTTGAAGCTCTAAAAGTTCTTGGGCTATCAAAAGTATTATCTAATGGATCAATATAAGAAAATGAAGATCTTACCAATCTACTAGATCATAATAAATTATTATTAGGTTTAAATTGAATTGACACATCTCCATCAGGAGTTTGAATTATCTAGCTAACCTCTATCTATATTACAGATTGAGTTGGAACAATTTTTTCAATTAACCAATTATTACGAAATTTAACCTTATCCCATTTTATAGGTCTACGAGTTGTTATATGAGACTTACTAAAATTGGTTTCTATTAAAATTATTTCATTAACATTTTTATTAATTATTTTACACTCAGGATTTACAGTGTAAAGCGGCTTATAATAAATTCTATAACAAATACAAATTGTTTCAGTATTTGGCATATAATTATAACCATGCAACTTGACATTCAAAGTTACAGCATATAAAATATTAATATCAGATAAAGATAATTGCAGATTAGGATAAACATCAAAATAAACTGGACCATGTGCCAGACTAGACTGTATTATACCTATAAGGGAATGCTTCCAATTTAAATTACGAGCATCACGCAAATAAACTTTAAGCATATCAATATTAATTTATTAAACTTAATAGATTATTTCATAAGTATCACCCTATAATCAATTTTTTATAATAATTTTAAATAAATGTGAAGATCAATATTTAATGAAGAAGATTAATTTACTTATTATATCAAATTAAAACATCTTAACCTATTTATAAAATGAATAAATATAAAATTTAATTAATTTAATTTGTTATTCAATAAATAAATTATTTAGTAATAATATAAATAATATTTAATTAAATTTAATTCATTTTTTCGACTATTAGTTTAATTAAATTTGTAAACATAAGTTTTAGATTTTTTTTAACTTGTAAAATTTTAATATTTTTATATATGTATGTATGTGTATATATATGAATGAGTGAAATGAGGTAGTGATAAATGAATGAGTAATGTAAAAGGTAGAATGAAAAAATGAAGAAGTAGAAATGATTTTTAGGATACAGGGTTTTCTGGGAGAATCGAGAGGGATTTTTTGAGTATAAAATTTGAGTTTTTTGTGGAAATGATTGGAGAATATGCTACCATTTTGAAATTTTTTGGGGCATTGGAAAAAATTTTGAAAAAATGTAAAAATTTATATTTTCTTATGTTATAAAAATTCTTTTTAAAATATGAGTTTTTGTTTATTTTAAAATGATAGTAGGTACTTTATATCAAATTGAATTCAAATTTAATTAATATGATAATATGATGATAGAGTGCATTTAGCAAAAAATAAAAATAAAAACAATAGATATTTTCAATAAAAAAGTATATAATCAATAATCTTAAATTTTTAAATAGTAGTAAAAGAAATTGAAAATGAAAACAAAAGGGGTCTTTACTTTTTGTGTTGACTACGTATAGTACTCACTAATTCAATGCATAAATGTGTGTACTGGATGTCACCTTTTTTTTCTTCGAGTAGAGAAGAGCAAATTATACACACCAGAAAAGCTCAAAACTCTTTTGTTTTTCAGTTTTTATTTTTATGCATAAATGAATGTTAATCAGTTACTTATTTCGTATAAAACTAATGGATTGGAAGATAACATTATAATTATTACAAAAATTAAAATAACTAAAGGTGAGGCATTTTGTTTAGCTTTTCTGAGGCGTTTATATAGGAGATAGACCCCAGGGGTTTTTTTTTTGGGCGCCGCGCCGCTCCGGCTAACCCCTGGTTCAGTTAATGTCATTTAACTCTGCACATAAAAGTCAAATTACGTAAAACTAGCTACAATTTGCTAAGCACAACAATCCAGCATTCATGATTATCTACTTGGGTTCTCAAACTTTGGCCACGTGTCACTGACATCATTCATCGGAAACTGCAAACACGTGGCTTGTGTCTGGAGGAAGGCACCAATCCCACTCACGCAGTGTTTCATACAGCAAAAGATACATTATTATATATTAAAATAAGTTTCTATTTTTTTTTTGTATCGACTTATATTTTTTAATGTGAGAATGGAAAGAAATCAGGTGATGAGTGCTGATCTGGCCGGTGCTAAACCTGGTTTGCCACGTTTAAGCAGAATCTGATGCCACTGGCCCATTTAACCACGTGTACTCTTCTCCTTTTTCTTTTCTTCCTATTTTTTTTTTTTTTTCCTCTTAGTATGAAGAACGAAGACTCGAAGAAAGGTATCGTGAGCTATATATATATATATATGCATCTTCATAATTTTGTCCTAATCCCATATTATTACTCTCTCTCTCTCTCTATATATATATATATTAACCACAGTGTGAAATAGTTTTCTCATTACAAAGCAAGCTTTTTATCATCACAGCCCCTTTGCTCAATCTGAACTTTCATCTACTTTTTTCGTTAATTACTCAGAATGGGCCGTTTCTGGACTTTGATTACCTACCTTCATTCTACGGCCGGGTAAGTTTTCTTTTCTTTTTTCATGTTCTTTAACTTGAAAAAAAGCATATATATATATATATATATATATTATAGCTAATAGTCATTTGTTTTAGATGGGAAATATATTAGCTAATAGTCATTTGTTTTAGATGGGAAATATATCAGCTTACTCCATAATCTTATAACTAAACACACAATATATTGATGACTAATTAATTGTGTTTAAATGGACTTGTTGCAGGCCAGGGGTGATGCTGCTCTATCCATTGTAAGTATTCATCATATTTTCCTATATATGTCAATTCAATATGAAGAAGGAAGAATTTACTTGGAGGAACGATCAGTAATTAATGTTGAATATTGGTCGTTGGATCAGGTATGCATCAGTGGTGGCAATAGAGAGCACATCTAAATTAGATGATGAGCAGTGGCTGGCTTATTGGATTTTGTATTCTTTTCTAACTCTCATGGAGATGCTGCTGCAACCTATCTTGGAATGGTACCTATATATGATATAAATAATTAATATAATTGCTATTTCTTTTAAATGTTTTGTATATTTATATATTTTCTTTAAAAAAAATGAAAATTTGCAGGATACCAATATGGTACGATGTGAAGCTAGCATTTGTGGCATGGTTGGTTCTACCTCAGTTCAGAGGGGCTGCTTTCATTTATGAAAAATTCGTTAGGGAAAAGTTGATCAAGCGATATGGCGGACCACAGTCACAGAAAACTCCCAATGGAAAGGGCAAGAACAAATTCGTCGATTTTATCACCACCAAGAAGGTATAATTAATATATTATAATTAGCAGAAATAATTATTTTCTGTCCTAATTTTTACACCATTTTTTTTTTTTTTTTGATTTATTGATCTGTGAAATATATATGTATTAACGGTGACACAGGGAGAGCAAGAAGCTTATTAGTGAAGAAGCATCGAAGAGGGAACTGTTTGCTTTTTGACTGATCTCGATGTTAATTATCTTTTCTCTTTTTCTGTTTCCTTATGCACCTTGTATCAATGAAACACTTTTACTTAATTATGTGGTGGTTGTAGAATATTATATGGCTGTCTGATTTAATTCTAGTTGCTTTAATTTCTGTACTTTTCTTTTTTTCCCCTTTCCCTATTCTTATTGACTTCTTCTGGTACCGGGTCATGTTTGGCTTCTTCAAGCTTCTCGTAGGGGTAAGTCTACAGTAATGTTCTCAAGATGGTGTGTCGATATACTCACCATAAGAGAATGTGGGACTTTCCACCTGATGAGTTGGGACTTACTTAATTTTCTCTTTCATTCCAAAAAATATATAAAATTAATTTATAGATGAGGTTCGAAGGCTAATTTATAAGAATAATGTTAAAAAAAATAATTTTTATAAAATTACCGTAATTTTAAGAAGTGTGTAAAATTACTGTAAGCCACGCCTTCAAACATCTTTTCCTTTTTTTTTTTAAAGGATTAAGAGGCGTGGCCTCTTAATTTGGATATCTGCCCGTCACAAAAACATGCAAGAGGCATGTTTTTTTTTATATTTAAATTTTAATTAATTAATTTTTTAAAAATATTACAGGCCACACCTCTTGCATGTGTTTTTTATATTTAAAATTTAATTAATTAATTTTAAAAAATATTAAAATTGAGCCTTAAAATTATAGTATAAATTCTATTTTTTTTACAAATATACTATTTTATAAAATACAAGTGATTGAAGTATGTTTTTATAATTTTACTGTACTCTGTATTTATTTCAATTGATGTAATATATTAACTTATAAAAGGATGCTTGTAATTTTAGAACCTTAGCCAAAATAAGCATATGAAACAACTGAACAATAATAAATTAATAAAAAATTATCATACTTTCTAATTATAAATGATATTTGTAATTTCAAGGTATGTCATTATTATGACATATTAAATTGTCCCAAAATGATTTTACCTCCATTTTATTTATTCCACTTATAAAACTCACCATTCACATAACTTTATCAAATATATATATATATATATATATATATATTATTTTTTAGAATTGAACTTAAATTGGAGATGATTCATTTTTGCAGCATGAATATACATGGTTATTGAGAGATAAACAAGTGTTAGCCAACAATCAATAATAATGATTTTTGACTCATTGACATAGGATTTTTGTCCTTACATACTATTCATTTTTTTGAATCTGAATTAATTTTTGATTGACAAATTTACTACATGAATTACTATTCACTCTTTTTGCATGCTTGAACTATTCATTTATTTTGTCAAAATTTATAAAAGATATAATTTTTTTTAAATATATAACACCTATAATTTTTTTTAAAAAATTCATTTAATAAAGAATTAAAAAAAAGAAAAAAAAAAGAAAAACAAGAGGCCACGCCTCTTGCATGTTAAGAAAGAACATATACATATTAGCTTTGTGTGGGGAGAAATTCCAAATTAAGAGGCGTGGCATGACTTAATCCTATTAAAAAAAAAAGGGAAAAAATATTTGAAAGCGTGGCTATATATATTAGCTTTGTGTGGGGAGGAATTCCAAATTAAGAGGGGTGGCCTCATGCCACGCCTCTTAATCCTATTAAAAAGAAAAAAAAGAAAAAAATACTTGAAGGATTGACTTGCAGTCACGCCTTCCGTTAATTTTACAACCTTTTCAAAATTACAGTAATTTTATAAAAAAAAAAATTTTTACATTATTTTTATAAATTAGCCAGGTTTAGACTAGGACATTTTTTTAATAATAATTACGTGTGGACACTTTTTTATACTAATTCAGTCAGGCTGGTCAAGTTATTTTCTGTTATGATTAAAATTTCGGTGTGAGTGAATGTGGTGTAACCGATTCTAATTTCTAAGGAAAATTTTGTGCCTATCCATTTCGTATAAAGGACTGGTGTTTGCGCTATGAATAAAGCTACCATCATCTATATATACAGTTACTTGATAATAAAAGAGTTGATAAATGGACGATAGTGGAGAGATGCAGGAAATGGTGACTTTCTATGGAACGTAACTGTGAGTATCGAGCTCGTCGGTTAAGTGCATTTATTGGTTATTAATGAACCAATCAATGCTTATCACACTTTGACTAACTCAATGGTCATGACATTAGTGGAGGGGATTGGGGGGGCCAAAACAATTTTGTGATGTTTGAATGAAAAAGTCCAAATCTAAAACAAATTTTGGTATGAGGTTTTCGCTTTGAAATGCGTCGGTCTACATGTATGTGGGTATATATCAATACTATTATAGAAAGAAAAACACTTTTGTGTCTAATGTAAAAGTTCTTTCTTTCCCTTTTTTTTTAAATTTAATTATCGTTCAATATTCTCTACACTTCAAAAAGATAATGAGGTATTAAGGATGAAATTAAAAAATTATAAATATTTAGGTGGTCGTAATATTAAATGTTGGCATCTGAAATTTAGCCTTTTAATCCACATTTGAAAGCACTACTCAATAGTATCTTAACTGTATTATATAATATAGTATTACTAAAAAAATTCTGAAATGTTTGCATCACCACATTTGCATATCAGAAAAATAATTTTTTGATAATTTTTTGAATAATTCTTCAGATATTTACCAGCAAAAAAAAATAATTATTGGGAAAGTCTTTGCAAGTAGATTTAGGAATCTATTTTTTCAGTTTTAATCCGTTAATACTATTATAGCACAATATTTGAGTATGTACAATTTACAAATTCTTTCTTTGAATTCTTTAATTGCCGTTATTCTTCTTTTACAAAATAATTTGCAGTTTTATGACTTAAAAATGGACTATAACTTACACAATTTGTTTTTAAGACATATTTTATATAAAAAAAATTGCATAAATCACGTGCATGGATTGTTAGTAATAACAAGTAAGAACATATAGTTGTTAATTTAGGGGTGGCAATTCAAGTGAGTCGGGTAGGTTCGGGTTAGGTTGATGTAACACCCCGACCCATGGGTATGAAATTTTTGTTAGATTTCAAAATTAACAAATTAAATTAGAATGTTAAGTTTTTAAAATAATAAAAGTAACAACAAACTTGAAATGGACCTTAGTAAATTATTTTTAAATTGATTGGGACCTAGTATGATATTGCAAAAATTATAGGGACAAAAAATTAATAAAATTGAATTCAATTGCAAACATTAAAAGCTGGGTGAGGTTAATGCATGAATAAGAAAAGCTAGAGAAGTGAATCGAAAATTTGGGGGCTAATATCAGGCTCTCAGAAATTTGAGGCACCAAATTGAAAACTAAGGAAAAGTTTTGGGGCTGAGGTGCAATTTTAGAAAAGTTAAAAATATAAAACAACCCTCCCTTCATTCCACCTAATTTTCACATGCATACTCCAGATCACCTCCTCCACACCACCCCTAGCTATTGATTGAAAAACGCAAAAACAAAGCCACCATCACCTTTTTCTTATTCTAGCAACCACATTAATACCAAATTGGCAGTGAAACAAATGGGGAGTTGCCAAGAATTAATGACTGAATGGAGCAAGCAAAGGTGGTGGTGGGTTGCTTGATTTTGAAGACTAAAACATGCAACAAAGGGATGGATTATGACGGGCTCGATGAGTAGAGAAGCATGGTAACCTCAATTTTAGGATTTAGCCACTGATGAGGAGTAATTGAAGAAAAGGTGTGACGATGGACTATGGCAATGTTTTCCAATTAATCAACAACCAGGCAACGAAGCACATAATTAACTAAGGGCTTTTGTTAGGTGTGAGAAGATGCATTGATTAGTGGTCATGGAGCTCAATTCCAGTAACAGTGGACGGCGGTCGATGACAACACTCTGACAACTATATACCAGAAGCTAAAAATTGTATTCTAAGAACATGTGAACTAATTTCATGTGGCAAATCGACTTCGAACTCAATTTAATTGGGTAAAGATTCAGTTTAATCCATTGCATTGTTTCTTGATTCAATTCAATGGAATGCTAGATTGATTAAAATTGATTGATATTATAAATACAAATAAGATTGACTAAATTAGTTGGTCATGGACTAAAGTTGTTAGCTAGAATTTTAATTGTAAGTTGATGTGTTGGCTCAAAATATAAAAAACTAATTAATAATAATTAAGACCAATTCAACATGTTAGGATGTGTAAACTATGAAATAAGGATAAAGATTGACTATCACAGAGGAATGTACCAAATCTATAAGCATAGGTAAATTTATTAGTTATAGATTAAGAATGTTAATTTGAGCAATGATAATGATATTGAAATAAGGGCCAAAAATTGATAAAATATGTAACTAATATGGCTTGATTAAATTGTTGTATTTTGGAAGTCAAAGTTATAAATTGAAATAAGAATTTATTATTATAGTGTCAATACTTATATCCATTTGATTGAAAATATGTGATGAGGATCTAAGCATCCCTTATCAATAAAGGACATCTAGTGTGGGTGTTGAGACAAAGGTGAGGTTTATACTCGATATATGTATATATATATTACGAAGCTTCTTTGTTAGGGAAAGAACTTGCTTATATTTGATGAGATATTGCTTTCTATCCCTTCTATATGCTCAAACTAGATATATTAGCTGTGCCATTTCATTTTTGATACACTTTTCTATGACATCTTCACTGAACTTGGTAAATTGATTTAATATCACAAACTATTAATGATTTAACTAATGTGTCATCGAGCCTATTGCTGCATTTTTTTCATGTTGACTATGAGTCTTGATATATAACTAGCTATCATTGGTTTATATTGAATCCATCTTTGTATCTAGTTGTTACTAGTTATATCACTTGTTGAGGTCATTCTACAAACCTATGGTATCTATTTGTGCAGGTCGTTCTATCGGCTTGTAGTACTTTGGTTGTGGAGGACGGTCTACTGGCGTATAATACTTTGATTGTGGAGACCATCTCTTCTGGCCCATACTCAAGTATTTATGTTAGTTGTAGGGGTCGCTCACCCGTAAATAGTTTTAGTATTATTTCGATGCATGTGGCAAATGTGGCATAGACTACAACTGAGGTCCTATTGAATCATCTAATCTCAATATGTTCTTTCGATCATTCATATTCATAATATATGTTTGTTATATATATACATGTGTCTATTGTAATACAATCACTCAAATCTTATAACGCATGTTGATGTTTACCTCATTAAGTCATTCGAACTCACCCTCTTCATATTGTTTTTTCTATTATTTGCTTGAGATCAAAGGAATAGATGACACCCTAAGCTTGGGCCACGTTGTGCATAGTGTAAATAATGGTATCAAGGTATCTAAATCAATAAAAATGTGATATATTATCTTTGCAATTTAAATGAGGCATTTGTCATTAAGTTAGTATCTCCTTATATCTTAAGTTGTTACATGTTAGAGTTCATGACAAATGATGTTGGAGTATGGTTAAATCATGAGCCTTTGGCGATTGTAATTTGTTATGGGAGCTCAGGTTTAGTTTACCGCTTTCAGTATGACTAGTTAATGAAATATTTCAAGCAATGGGGTCCCAATTAGGGTGGCAATTCAAATGGGTTGGGTGGGTTCGGGTTAGGTCAAAGTAAGGGTATTACATAAATTTACTCAACCCAAACACAACCTATTTAATTTTCAACCCGATATGCATAAACCCAAAACAAACCTACTCTAAATCAAGTCAACCAGGGTCAACCTATTTATAAATTGGATTAACCCAATAATCTGAAAACCCACAACCCACCCAACCCATTATGAAAATCATGCCTTTTAACGGCAAAAAAACCGATAACGTAAATTATATTTTTTTATTGATTGTTGATTTGACTTTCATAGTCTATTTTCATCAGCACATAAATATTTGTACAACATGAATAATATTTTATTGTGTATGAACTTGGTGGATTTGAAGGCCTATACTTTTTAGCATCACAAATGCAGCACACACTAACATTGGCATACGATGAAAAAATTATCATAATTCTCTAAGTAAAAGGAAAATACACCATTTTAATACTGAAATTGCTAAACACATCATAGTTTACAGTATCTTATATTAAATAATTGTATTAATAATAAAAACGTTTCTCAATGCCCACTATGTTTTGTGAATGACTATCAACAACATGTTTAGGTAGTTTACTTTCATCCATATTGAGGTCGATAATTAAAATTTAATCCAATTGATTTTGGTGCCCTAAAATTATGTCTTGTGTTTTTCTTTCTGCAAACCCAAATGAAAATTTTCCCAAAACCATCCTCACAATGACGGGAAGAGACATTAAGCAAAATGCACTTAACAGTAGACAATACACTTGTAAAACTTTATTTAGTTTCTAGAATTTTTAATCCTTATTGTTGAAAAATGTTAACATGCAAAAATATAAAATAAGAAAATTAAAAATGTTAGTATTTATATTAATTTAATCATGAAGTAAAACTAATCTTTGAGATAAGCATGTGACAAATGGCAGAATTAACCAGATAGCATTCCTCATTAACGTTGTTGCTGCATGAATCAAGTCACGAGGGCTTGACCAAAATGGAAGTAGTAGTAGTTTAGACGAGCATAGAACACATTTTTTTTTTGGGCAAATATGCTAGTACAACTTTATTTATTTTCTAGAATTTTTAATACTCATGGTTGAAAAATGTAAACATGGAAAAGCATAGAGTAAGAAAATTAAAAATGTTAGTATTTATATTGATTTAATCATGCAATGAATCATTAAAATTATTAACTGGGAAAAAGTTTATGGTATTTGATTTTGGCTATTAGTGTTAATTTCCTTTAACAATTGAAGGATTTTTCAATTTTATTATAATTATTAAAATAATATTCAAGTCGAATCTAGAATAGAAAAATTAAAAATTTTAGTATGTACATTTGATTTAATCATGAATTATTGAAATGAATTATTAACCTCTTGTAAAGAGTACTTTATGGGGTGATGCGCAATTACTATTTTTATTTTATTCATCCCAATTGTACTTTAACATCTTTTAGTTGATCTAATTTATTTTTGTACTAAAAGTTTCTTTTTCTGAAATTGTACAACATGGAAAATGCTATTTCCTCTACACCACCTATGCCATTAGACCCATCACAATCAGTAATACAATTTGAAAGTTGTGGTCAAAATTCTCATCAAAGGAATGACATATCATGGAAGCATTGCTATAAGGTACCTTCAAGTGGCAAGACTTGAACTCTCAAATGTTTATATTGCAATCAAGCAATCAATGGTAGAGGAATCAATCGGATGATGCAATATCTTGTCGGCATTACTAGTAATCTAAAGGTTTGTCTTAAAGTTCCTACGGATGTTCATTTTCAAATTAAAGGAGCACTAATTTAAATTTCACATAATAAAAATGAGAAAGGTGCACCTAAGTAGGATTTATATGATGATATTGCACATGATTTTGAAGGAAATGATGTTGAAAAAACTCCAAATCCAACTAGTAGACAAAATGCAAGTGGTAGTAATAAAAGAAAGAAAACAACTCACTTTGAAAGTTACATGAAAGTTGGCAATGGTATTGATTTATCTCAACCTAGTATACAAGTAAAATTACAAAGTAAATAAAGATAGCATGACACTAAAATGGCTATTGCTTTATGGATTTATGATTGTTGTATCCCAATCAATATTGTGAATTCACTATATTTTCAACCAATGATAAGTAAGATAGCAACAATGGGGCATGGATACAGTGATCCTTTTTATCATGCTTTAAGAGTTCTTTTACATAAAGAAGCAAAAATTCAATATCAGTTGACTATTGATGCTCTTCGATCTAAATGAGTTAAAACTAACTAGTTGAACAATAATAGGTGAAGGTTGGACTGATCAAAGTCATAGGTCATTGATAAATTTCTTGGTCCATTATTCACATGGGATGTCATTTATTAAATCTATGGATGTTTTGGATGTTGACAGTGATGCAAAAACTTCATGCAATCTATTTTTTTGAAATAGTTGAGATGGTAAGTGTTAATAATGTTGCTCATATGGTCGCTAACATTGCAAAGAACCACAAAAAAGCTAGAAAATTGCTCTCTAACAAATATCCTTCAATTTATTGGTCTCCATATTTTGCTCATTGTATTAATTTAATACTGAAGGATATTGGAGAATTGACCTTAGTGAAAATTTTGATAGTTTTTCCTTCAAGGATCACAATTTTTGGGTTCATTCATAAGTGGCCTCATGCATAGTTGAGGAAATTTTATTCATCCAAGGGATACTCGTTTTGGCACAACTTTTATAGCATTGAAGAGTTTTTATGATCATAAAGAACATGTGGAAGCTATGGTTGTAAGTATAGTGTTCAAAAAGTATTTAACAATTGAAAAGAGCAAAGAGGTTAAGCAAATTATTCTAGATAGTATATTTTGGAACAATTGCTTAATTATTGTAAAGATTATTGGTCCACTTTTGAGGTTGTTACACATGTGTGATTTTAATGAGAAGCCTTCATTAGATTATATTTATGAGGGGATGTAGAGGGCCATAAAGGGCATCAAGGAATTATTCAAAAGTAAGGAGCATTTGTACAATGCTTATATCGATATTATCAATGATAGATGGCATAATATGTTGCAAATGTCTCCATGCAACTATATTTTACTTGAACCCTGCATTTTAGTATGATCTAAATAGCCTATCCTAAAATACTGAGGCTATGAATGGTTTACTTGATGTCATTGAGATAATTTGTACTAGAGTAGATAATATGTTGATGAAATTAGTATGTTTTAGGAGCATAGAAATAGTTTTGGAAGAAAACTTGCAATAAATAATGCAAAAACTACTCGACCTGGTATGTATTTTATATTTCTTATTTGATCAATGATATGTTTTAATATGATGTGATTTTAATCTTATTTGTGTGCATATTGTGTAATTGTTTTTAAAGATGAATGGTGGAGGATATATGGTAGTAACATACCAAACTTGCTGAAGATTGTTGTTAAGCTATCGAGTCAAATCTTATCTTCTTCTAGATGAAATCATAATTGGAGTATGTTTGACCGCATTTATACTAAGAAGAGGAACAAGTTGGAGCATCAAAGACTAAATGATCTTATCTTTGTTCATTATAATTTGCACTTGCTACAATGGTAAAAATTAATAATTTACTTTTATTTTATCTTTATTTAATTTTTATATTTTTAGTAATTGTTTATCAGTTATATGGCACTTCTGAACTAAAAAATATATTTCAAATGTCATGGTATTTGGAGTGGTAAACAAAGAAAAAGGTCCTATGATCCTATCGATTATGAATGCATTGATAAAGTGAACTTTTGGGTAATTGAGGATAAGCCAATGAAGAGTTTGATTGTGATGCGTTGGAAGAAATGGTTGAGGAGGAGATGTGTGAGGAAAACTTGAATCCACTTAAAGGATAATTATACAGTTGATTATCTAATACTTGTTCACAAATTGTGTTAATATATAACTTTCTTGTTGTTTTGTTCATTTGTTATAGTTATTTGTCTAGGTAATGAAGATGACACAGATCTAATCAATGATCAAGTTGATTTGTCAAAATTTGGTGGCATGAGCTAGAGCTCTAATGATAGTGAAGTAAATTGTACTTTAAGGCAACAAAGGAATTACCTCATTGATGAAGATGACGACTAAAGACTTTGGGCAACATTGTAGTTTTTGGAACTTGAGTATATTTATTTGAAGTCCAATGATGTAGTTATATTTTGGATACTTTATGGTTGAATTTGCTGTTATTTTATTTAATTTCTATTGGAATATATTGGACATTTACTGTGAAAAAACTTGCTCTATTATGTTAAATATTGAACTTGAAACTTGAAGGGAAGGCCATTTGTATTATTGTTAAATAGTTATGTGGTACTATTTGAATTAGATTATATATTTGTAATTGATTAATTGAGAAATGGTATTTTCTAAAGAAACATTTGAAAAATAAAATGACTAAAATATGGAGAAAATCTTCTTTATTTATTTCTATATTGTTGGATTTTTTTCTATATTTTGCAACAGATTAATAATACTATATATTTATCAAGTAATATATGATTATTACATCATTATGATATCACACTGGTCGAACCAGTAACCAATAAAGCTATTGGTTCAATATCTAGTCTAATTTTTAAACATTAGAGATAACCCTCACCCATCCCAACCAAACTTAAGAGAAGCCCATCATAGGGAGCTTACATGTTGGAATAAGCACGAGAAGTGCATACATTATGTTAAGAATTGCCCTAAGAACAAGAAATCAATCCTAGATATCCAAAGAGACAAAGGAAAAATAGTTAGGGAGTAGAGTGTAATCAATCCTAACCTAACTTGCGTTAATGCTCCAACTGAGAGGAATGCACTCGATTCAAAAGATGTTGTCTAAGGAATGGTTTGCATTTACAATATTTTGAGAAAAATTAATGTTATTCATTCTCTTATATATTTTCGTTTCACATTGAAGCTAAACTAGACTGTGAACCTAGGCCTTAATCAACCTTTATTGACATAGAAGTGATAACTAATGTTGTGAACAAGACTAGCCCACGTTTGGTTAGAGAAACTTCAGTGCCAAGCTTTTGAATAAATATGCCCATATTAATACCTCTTATAAGTCTCGATACTCCTTTGAGTTTTCTTGAATGTCACATGATAATCTGGGGACTAGATTCTTTTAAAGAGAAAGGATTGTAACACCCTGACCTATGGGTATGAAATTTTTGTTAGATTTCAAATTAACAAATTAAATTAGAATGTTAAGATTTTAAAATAACAATATTAACAAAAAACTCAAAATTGGCCTTAATAAATAGTATTTAAGCTGACTAGGACCTTAGGATGATATTGGAAAAATTATGGGGATAAAAAATTAATAAAATTGGATTCAATTGCAAAGTTTAAAAAGTTGGGTGGGTCAATGTATGAATAAGAAAAGCTAAATGTGTGAATAAAATATTTTGGGCCAATGCCAAGCACACAGAAACTTGAGGAACCAAAGTAAAAACTGAAGAAGAGTTCTAGGGTTGAAGTGCAATTTTGGAAAAGTGAAAAATATAAAACACCCTCCCTTCATTTCACCTAATTCTCACATTCATACACCAACTTACCTCCTCTACACCCCCACTCTTGCCATTGACCAAAAAACACAGAAACAAAGCCACCATCACCTTCCTCTTATTCCAACAACAACATTGATACCAAATTGGTAGTGAAACAATTGACAAGTTGTTGGGAATTGACAATAGAACTTGATTCTAGTGACTGAAATTTACAACTAAGGGATAGGTTATGATGGGCTCGACAAGTAGAGGGGTGTGGAAACCTCAATTTTGGGATTCAGCCATTAGTGGATGAGTAATTAAATAAACAATATGATGGTAGCCGGCGACGTGCTATGGCAGTTTTCTTCAATTAATCATCAACCGAGTGGCAAAGCGCATAATTAACTAAAGGCTTCATTGGGTGTGAGAAGATGCACCAATTAGTAGTAATGGAGCTTAATTCCAATGACGACGCTCCAGCGACAGTTATCAGCACTCTGATGACTTTAGGCCAAAAGCTTGAAAATTATATTTGAGCGAATGCAGACCAATTTCGTTCTGCAAATTGACTCCAAACTCAATTTAATTGGGTAAAGATTCAGTTTAATCAGTTGAATTATTTCTTGATTCAATTCGATGGAATGTTAGATTGATTGAAATAGATTGTTATTGTAAACTCTGGTTGAATGGACTAAATTAGTTGGTCATGGACTAAAGCTGTTCATTAAAATTTTAATTGTAAGGTGATGTGTTGGCCCATAATCGAATAAAAGACTAATTAATAATTGTTAATCCCAAATCGACACGTTAGGATGTCTAAAATATGAAATAAGGATAAAAATTGTCGATCACAGAGGAATATACCAAATCTATGAGCATGGACTAAATTTATTAGTTTTGGATTAAGAGCGTTAATTTGAATAGTGCTAATGAAATTAAAATATGGGCCTAGAATTGATAAAATATGTAATTGATATTGTTTGACTAGATTGGTGAATTTAGGAAGTCAAGGTCACAAACTGAAATAAGAATTTATTATATAGTTAAGATTTTTAAATTGAAGAAAATAGATTCAAACCTCAATGTTAGGATAGAACTTTTGATCACCTATATGATCTTGTTATCAAGCAAACCAAATATTTAGATTTTAATGCTATTATATCTGAATGCCCCACTGTGGATATTAAAATAGGATGAAAACTCATAAAAAAGTAAATGAACAAATTTAACTAAAATGTTTAAACAATTATTGTTATTGACAGTAAATACTACTCAGGAGTATTGGTATTTATATCCATCTGATTGAAACTAGGTGATGAGGATCCAAGCATCCCTTATCAGTAGATGACCTCTAGCATAGGCGCTAAGATTAAGGTGAGGTTTTTACTCGACATATATATATATATATTATGAGGCTTCTTTGTTGGGGAAAGAACTTGTATATATTGATAAGACGTTGCTTATGTTCCTTTCTATATGCTCGAACTCGATATATTAGCCACACCATTTCATTTCTAATACACTTTTCTACAACTATTTCACTAAACTTGATAAATTGATTTAATACCTCAAACTATTATGATAAGATTTAAATGATAAGATTTAAATGATGTGTCATCGAGCTTATTGCCATATTTTATCATGTTAACTATGAGTCCTAATATATAACTAGCTATTACTAGTTTATATTGAGTCTATCTTGGTATCTAGTTGTTACTGGTTATATTGGTTTTGGAGGCCATTCTGCAAACCTATGGTATCTTGGTTGTGGAGGCCATTTACCAACCTATAGTACTTTGGTTATGGAGGTCATTCTACCAACCCGTAGTACTTTAGTCATGGAGGTTATTCTACCGGCCTATTGTACTTGGTTGTGGAGGTCGTTCTAAGGGCCCGTGATGGTTGTGGAGGCTACCTCTATCAATATGCACTTAACTTATGTTAGTTAGGGAGGTCCCTCTTACTGGCCCTTAAGTAGTTTTAGTTTTATTTTGATCTACATGATGAATGTCACACTAAGTAATATTGAGGTTCTATTAAATCATCTAATCTCAATATGTTCTTTCAATCATTCATATTCAAAATAAATTTTTGCCATATACATACATGTGTATACTGTGATACAATTATTCAAATCTTACAACACATATTGATGTTTACCTCAATAACTCATTCAAACTCACCCTCTTTGTATTGTTCTTTTTGTTCTTTGCCCTAGATAGAAGAAATAGAGGACACCCTAAGCTTGGGCCAAGTTGTGCATAGTGTAAATAGTGTTATCAAGGTATCTAAATTGAAAAGGATGTGATATATTATGTTTGTAATGTCAAGGAGGCATTTGTCATCAAGTTAGTATCTTTTTCTACATTAAAATTGTAATAGTTTAGAGTTCATGGCAAATAATGTTGGAGTATAGTTAAGTCATGAGCCTTTGGAGATTTTGATTTGTTATGGGAACTCAAGTTCACTTTACCATTTTTAGTGTGACTAGTTAATGAAATATTCTCATCAAGTTAGGTTCTAGTCAATTTGCTTTTCTTCAAGTCAACCTACCAACCCAAATCTACTCAACCCAACCTATTGACTTAATTCAAAATAATTAATTTTGGATACTATTTTTGTTTTAGAAAATATTTCTTGTACTTTTACCTAGTAACAAAAATTGTTAATATGCACGATATGATTAATTATTAATTCATTTTTATCTATAAATTTTTCCTATAGTTTTATCTGCAAATTCATTCTTAAAATATAAATTAATTAGAGGGTTACGAACTTGTGGGCTTCTATTGAAACCACAATAGATGATCTTAGCATGAATCTAATGAATAAAGTAAAAAGCAACTTTAGCTCCATCACTAGTCCACAAATATTAGCGTCACCACCATCCTTTTTTCCAAATTCTCAAGGAAATAGTAGAGTTAAATTAATGCAAAACATACAAACTTTAAATATCCAAAAATTAAAATATCCATAAATTAAAACAAAATAGAAAGTTATAACTTTACAATCTACTGCTAGATACTAGTTGAGCTTGCAAGTTGCATCTCCTCCATGCCACTTTGCACCTTAGATACTCGAATTCTATGAACAACAAAGATATAAAAAATAGTCAAATAGAATGTTAAAACTTGTAGAATATCGCAATCGATAAGAGAGAAGATACATTGCATATATTAATTAAAATTTTTAAAATAATAGAAGTCTCGGAGGAAAGTAATGATGTGCTTGACTTGCCATCATTGTCATCATTCACATTCATACTTAAACTCAAAATTTTTGCAGTCAATTCATCTAAATTCACCAATACAAGTTCTAAAGCAAAAAAGTTAAAACAATATAGTAAGTAGACATGTATGTTAGGATCTCCTTTTTGTTTGGTTTTGATTATGTGTATTTTGATTAAATTATTTGATTAATGGACGATACTAAAAAGTCATAGCAAAGCCCGTAGCTACTTGTACTATAAGACAAGTAAGTGTAATTCTCCCTAAACAATCAAATATATTGACATGGGTAGGAACATATTTACTAATTATATCATCTGTAATCATCTGAATCTCTAGACATTCTTTGTATTTACTTGATCTATATCTTCAAAATAAGGGAAAGTAGTCGTTATAAAGTTAGCATAAAACTAACCTTGATTATGAAAATTCTATTTAAGGTAAATTACTATTAAGAAGCAAAATCTACTGCAGGTAAGGAAAGTTGATTACTAGCAGCAAAATTCCAAGAACAATTCAGGCAACTTTCATTTGGGAGAATTCACAGTCCTCGTTGTATTTAAACTAAAACTTGCTGCACTAGTAGATTATGCAAGTATCTTTGTTCAATAAACTTTATTGAAAATCTATTCTCTCAAGATTAGATTATCTCCATATTACTGTTATAGACTAGCTAAGTGGTTATTGTTGCTAGCAAGGTGTTGAGAGATCAATCTTGACTATTGTACTTTTGTACTAATTCTTTTTTTGAGAAGAGTGCATGTTAAAATCCTAAAGCTATGTTTGGTTGTAAATTGGAGTATTTTGCCAAATTATTTTAGTAAAATGGTTTTTGGGAACACTACAAGGGGATAGACTTTTAGAGACCAAAAAATAATCCATCTCTACTTCGCATCAATCAAATATGAAATCAAAGACAATGTTATTAAAAGTAAAAGTAGGCTAAGAATTCATAATATAAAACCATAAGAAGGCTAAATATAACATATCTACTCCACTCCAAGGATCTAATCATGCATTTTATAAGGATTTAGATCCAAAAAATTTACCTTTAATGTTAAATCCAAAGGTAGGAGAAGAAAGACTCTAAAAAACTCTTCAAAAGAGCAATCGCACACAACAGAAAGCCACCAATGATTGACTGCCTTCATTTCCACAACTCCAAAATTGCTCAAACTTATAGAGAGCACCTCAACACAATAAGGAAGATTATATAAAAATTTTGTGTCAATCAAAACTTTCAAAGCCCTTCAAATCTACCATGAAAGTTACTGGACAACATTGGTTCACCAAGGATTGCCAAGTCCCCCAAGTGTTGGACGTCTAATGTAATAATCCACACTCAAGGAGAGCTCTAATCAGCCTCAAATTTGCTAGATAATGAAAGAATGAAAGTAAGGGAGTGGTAGTTATGAGAATCGGAGAGGGAGAGAGTTTGGAGATTGTGAAACTTCAACACATGAAAAATCACACTTTTTGGAGGGAAAATGAGAATCTTATGAATTACCATCTAATGGCCAATCGCCTTGGCTATTTATAGAAATGATGGTGTGATGCAAGTTGGCATCATGCCTCCCATGGTTAGTTGGCCAACTTTTAAACCAACTTGGCAACTTGCCCACCAACTTTGCACGTGAGTTTCACGTGCATTTGCATTTAATTTGCTTTTTCATTTCATCTTATGAAATGTAATGCAAATTAACTATAATAATTCAAATGAACTCCAAAATTCAAATACTCACTTTAATTAAGTTAACTCTTTAGTTTAATTAATTGGTTTAACATAACTCCTTAAATCAATTAAATTAACTCTTTAAGTTAATAGATGTCAACTTAAGTTCTTAAGTTAACATTACTAATTAATTGTTACATGGCACCAATTAAATTAACTCCTTAATTTAATTGGTCTAATTTAAATCCTTAAATTATCTTGACTAATTTAATAATTAAATTAATTAGTCCAAGATGACCAAAAATTAGTCAATCGAATTCTTCCCCAAAACTACCTAGGTAAATTTTCTAACTCCTTAGAAAATTTCTTCAAAGACCTAATAGGTTTATCAATTCATTGGACATGGGCTCACAACTCATTGTGATATTTTCAATCCGCTAAAAAAATTTCTTGTTATTAAATAAAATTTCAGACAAAAATTAGTCTGCCTCTGATTTAGAAATTTATAGGCGGATTTATTATTAAATACAAATGTATCTTTTAATTGGATTTTTTATTTAAACTTAATCTTTTTTATATATCTAATTCCATATAATTAAAAAAAAATATACAACAATGATTTAAAATTGAAAAATCTACCTCTATGCAAATATTTCACTCTACATCACCTCTTCTTTACATCTTCCTATTGAACCAAAAATCCTTTGCTATGCCATGGGGAGATTCTCTTTGCCTCTCTAGTACAATTGTTCTCACTATGCTATGCCTTACTCTTATCCCTAATTGCCTTAATAAAAGTCTTCACTTGGAATTCAACTGCTTCAACATTGCCTCTCCCTCTACAAGGCTCAGTTACCTTAATCTTTTATTGGATGCCATTTGTTAAGCCTTTCAGTGTGGTCCTGATCTATAGATGATTCATCCAAATTGGGATACCAATCGCAAGAAAATAGAGTTAGAGATCAATGCTTAAAAGCTTGTCCCCAACATCTCCATCAGACAGAGTGAAAATTGTCTAACCAAAGTGCCTAAGTACTGTGCTACTCACCTCTGCCTATTTCCCATGCTTGCCTTTTTCTTTCTATTAAGTAAAATATTTATTAGAATATTCATTATCTAGCATCCATCTTATTTTTTTGTAAAGGCAAAAGTTTTGCTTTTATGCTAATTTCAGTAATTTAGACTGCCAAAAGTAATTAGATGTTACTAATTTTACAATTTGGCATTTCTACATTGTCTTTTGTTTACATTTGTGGACATACAAATCTGTGTGGCTTGATAGAATTCCTTTAAAGGGACTTGTGAAAAAAACTCAATAAGAAAAAGCTTTATGCCTCACTCGCACACCCCGATCATGCCTTAAGCTCACTTGGATAATATAGCAATGTTTACAAGCCAACTGATTATCTAAACATACACGCCACTCTAGCTAATATTTTTCTGAGACACGGGCTAAGCACCAAATTTTGGCAAAAATCTTAAATGCTCTTCAAATGATTGTACTTGCCAAAAGAGCAAATGTCAATTATATTTAGCAAAGTGTCCCAAAAAACATCAGATGGTCGATCGAGTGTCCCATGACTCTTATTACCAAAGGCAGGATGAGCACTCAAAGATCACCTTGATGAGTAGCCAGTAGGCACACAATGCAAGCGCCTAGTAGTCGAGCACCCTATAGGTGCCCACCACCTCAACATGTCGAATGCCTCACAAACACTTGATGCACACCGATATGATCAGGTACTTGATAGATACCCAATATCCTAGCAATGAGCTAACCTCTGTGTACTACCCATATACCTATCTAACATGCTACAATGACTAATGAGCAACCATTAGCCAACAAACATAAAAATATAATAATATGCAGATGACGTGATAAAAGTAATGAGCTTAACAAAGTAGCCTAAATGATTCAACGTTAGAAAAAGGTACGACAAAAATTTACCTCCTGTATGAAAACATGGGAGTTGACAATGCAACGAATGGAATCTGTGTTGAGTTAACACTTAACCATCTAAAGACGGATAACAAGGGCTCATGAAAACCACAATCGTTGTGACCTCTCTTGAGAAAACTCATAAAGAGAACTCTTGATAAAAGAATCATAGCCATACTAAGTGGAAGAATCTTCATAACGTGAAATGTAATCTTTGCAATGAGACCTCCAAAAGTCGCACATAGTGATGTGATGTGATAGTATTTCCCAAATGGTCCTTAAAAAAATACCTCCATGAAGTTATCCAAAAAAATCCTAAAACAACTTAAATTTGCAAGAAAAACTAAAAGAGATTGAAAGCATAAAGTTCTGCAATAAAATTTTTAAGTTATCATAAGTGCAAAGCTTTACCAAAAATCTCAAAGCTCTTCAAAGCTTCAAGCTCCATAAGGAATTCTCAATTATGCCCAAACACGATAACATGTGCCTAAACGCCTCTCCAAATGCCCAAATGTGACAACAATGCATCGCCCAGGCACCTGAGCGCATCACTTAGCATCGTACTAAGCAAGCATTATCTTTTAAAACCTCATAGAAGCCATCTCCACATACCTAGCCAACATCATCACAACATTAAACATAAAAGCACCAACCTTAACTTAGTTGGAGATTTTAACTTGCCAAATGAAATGACCTAATATCTCAAAATGCCTAACTCCTCTCGTAATAGAGAACATTCATTGGAAACGATATCGATATCTAGCAAAGACTTATGAACTCGACAAATAGCATGACATTATAGTAAACTCCCACAAGTATAGACATAATTGAATATGATATGGCCAATAGGCTATAGAGACACCCCAAAATAACAAATACAAGTTATCTAGAAAGCTTATTCTTGATGGTGAAATTAACCTCACAAATCTAAGGAAATGCCTCAATATTGGGGAGAGCATAGAACTCCGCAACGTGATCTTGAGGAACTCTCTAAGTCAAGATCCAACCTTCTTTAAACTTTTCTTCTCTTAAGAAATTTTAAATTGGATGAAATGATTGCTTCTCCTTTCTATACAACACCTAGATTTTATGCAGGACATAAAGTAAGAGACACTATAACTGCATTTGGATACTTAAATCTACTCATTTACATCTATCATATACATAGCTCCACAAGACTTCAAAATCACTACCCATATGAAGCAAAGCCAACGCAATTCTAAGTACTTCAAAGAAAACCTACTCCTCATGAACATAGAAAAATGCTTACCAAGATTTGAGACTCAAGTGAGTTTGCTTGAACCTAAAACAATCAAATGAAATCCTCTAAATCATTCACTAAGAGTGAAACTTAAACAAACATATTTTGCTCCTTTCAAAGTAGTAATCCTATTTTCAAAGAATTTTTCTAAGTTTTCTCCTGTTCTTGTGTTATTCCTTAACACTTATCTAACCACATCATATAAAAGACTAAATTCCATATTCATCAATAAGATAAGCAAATAGCTAATTGTGACAGAATGTTCAACTCAAATACCTAAGAATATGTTGATAACTAATACGAACGCCTAATGTGGCAAGCACCCACCTGACCGCATCTATGCCACTCATCCCTGACCGTTCTCTCTCCTCTCTCTCTCTCCCTCTCTCTCTCTCTCTCTCATCATAATTCGACTAAGGTCCTATCTCCCAACATCCCACTCGTTTGTGCTTAAAATTCATCTAAGTTCTTAGATGAATGTGACATAAAATTCTTATAGACTTTTAGACAAATACAAGGTATGAAGCATGATCAAGCCCTCATACGAAGGCAACACAAAAAATTTTCTAAGTTGTTTGATGTATTTAAGTTGCTCATAGAATGTGTACCCTAGATGAATGTTCTTAATGCCCTCGACTTCTCTACTAATGATCTCAAAAGGTCTTCTGAGGATGAATAAGTTCCTCCTGGAGTGCAAATTTTTGACAAACCCAGTAACTCCAAGAAAAGGTCGAATGCCTCGACACTAAAGCAAACATGATCACTATCGTACAACCTTAGGCACTCACCTCACAACCACCTTATCAACTACTTGGAAGCTATCAACCGCTCCTTTAATGATGATGGCCTGGCTACCATTCCCTTTCTTTCACAAAGTTAAATCAAATTAAATACAATCTGACTTGAGTTCGATTCCCCAATTTTTTATCCTTTACTGTTGCATTCAAGATTTTTCTGAGTCCTTAGATAATTACGGCACAAAACATTCTGTGGTCTTTAAATATTCAAGGCATGTAATTCATTTGAGTCTTTGGGTGAAGACAGCATAAAAATTTTGGTAAGTCTTCTAATGAACGTCATAACATAATTGACTTAATTTTTCCCATAATAATTAATAAAATTAAAAATAGTCATTTAATAAAACTTGTTTTTAACATAAAGCAAGTATTCAAAATTGGACTTTCTATATATTTTCAAGTGAAATAAATTTTTTCCCATTGAAAATAGAGGCTTAATGATGTGGATAATTGTGCCTGTAAGGGCAAGTCAATAAATTAATTAAAGATCATTGTATAAATTAAAATAGACTAATTGAGCGGTTGTAAGGGCAAGTCAATAAATTAATTAAAGATCATTGTATAAATTAAAATAGACTAATTGAGCGGTTGTAAAGGCAAGTCAATAAATTAATTAAAGATCATTGTATAAATTAAAATGGACTAATTGAATGGTTGAGAACCCAGAAGAATTTAAGTCCATGAAAAAGTGCAGAAAAACCCTAATGGACATAAGCATGTTAAGATAAAACTATAAATATATAACCCCCAAAAGAAATTGAGGCATAAGAAATCATTCGCAAAAACCCTAGAAACTTTCAAGAATTTCGAGAGCAGAGATCTCTCTATGCACTACAGAAAAAACGAACAGACATCCTGGTGTCTACTGGAAAAGACCTTTCTTTAATTTTGTGCAACATCAATATGAAATAATATAAGGTAAATTGTATCTTACCTTTTTTTATGTTTTATATTTCACTTTATAAAAAAGGTACTAAATATAGAAATTTTATTATGCTTTAGGCATCTTCCTTTTCCACTATCTTCATCATTTATGTAATTTCGGTCCATAGATTTAGCTTTTGTTTATTTCAGAACATTTCATTAATTGTCCGGACAAATTCAGTCCTCAACCTGAATTCTCCCGCAGGAAGTGCAAATGACGTGATAAAAGTTATGTTTTTAATTTATTTTTATTTTATATTATAAATATACATTAAGTATATTAAATATTCCTTTAAAGAGATAAATAATTGAGAATCATATACAAAAACATACATTTATAAAATTAGAAATATTTGAAAAATTAGAATAGGAGACAGAAGAATCAAAGTGAATTTATATTTACTAGACCATAAATTTTTACAATGTATTCAATTAACCCTATGTACGTACTTAATAAGTTTTTGTTTTAAAGTACTTAGTAAAAGTTAAATATAAAAAATTAAATGAAATTTTTGGTTAAAAAATATAACTGACGAGAAAAAACTCGCCCGGCCACCGTGGTAATCCTCAATACTTGGTTTTGTGTGTGCTTCGACTCGACGAGATTGAGCCAGTAAAAATGCTAAAACCTCATCACCGCTTACATCCAAATACGTGTCGTCTTCTTTTCATGCAGCGGTGCCACCCATACTTCCCCCCTCCATACTTACATATATAACCTCTACATTAATTCTTGTCGCATAAAACTCGATTGCTGATAATTCTCATAGGATTTTACTCGGAGGAAAAAGATAAATGGCAGCTGTAGCCATGATCGAGCTAATTCACACTTTCCTCAACATGACAGCTCCCCTTTTCACCTTCTTCTCCCTTATGCTTTTCTTGCCACCATTCCAAATCTTCAAGTTCTTCCTCTCAATCTTGGGGACCATTTTCAGCGAAGACGTCGCCGGCAAGGTTGTCATCATCACCGGCGCCTCCTCTGGCATCGGAGAGGTAAGTAGTACAAATGTACTTAATTACATATATATAGCTAGCTAATTACACAGTGCTTTTTCTACGCTAAAATGGACATGTAATTTTCTTAACTTCTTGTCTTTCATGTGATTAAAAGTTGATTTTTCAAAATGTTCTGTAGAGTGTTGCGTACGAGTATGCTAAAAGAGGGGCTTGCTTAGTTCTTGCTGCCAGGAGAGAAAGAAGTCTTCAGGAAGTGGCAGAAAGGGCACGCGATCTCGGATCGCCGGACGTCGTTGTGGTGCAAGCTGATGTTTCCAAGGTAGAGGACTGCAGGAGGATTGTTGATCAAACTATGAATCTATTTGGAAGATGTAAGATAATATGGTTGGCTTAATTTTACTTTCAGTGTGTATATATATATGCTCTGATATTCATGTATTGAAAGAAAATTTAGGTTGTTATGTTACCATTTATATGTGTTGTATCTGCAGTGGATCATCTGGTAAATAACGCTGGAATTACGTCCGTTGCTATGCTGGAAGAAGTTGATGATATCACTGATTTAAGACCAATTATGGTATAACTATACACAAACACACGCATGTATATATATATACACACACATATATTGTTAATTTATTTTTCCAGTTTATCATGGAAAGTTCTTTCCCATTCTTGTCTGATCGTTTGACTAGCTTTTCTGTTATGTTTTATTAGCCTCTGTTTGAATGTTCACTAATCATTGCTATAATAACAATGCAATTGGTTTTGATTCGGTGGATTGTGGGCTTTGCTCGTGTTCAATTGTAAGTTGGTATATAAAAAGAAAAAAAGAAAAAAGGATGCAGCCATGTTAATTATTATGTATATTCTATTATAGAGTAAATTTTACTTGGTTAATTGCAGGATATCAACTTCTGGGGCTTTGTGTATATGACCTGCTTTGCTGCCCCCTATCTCAGGAGCAGCAGAGGCCGGATAGTTGCGCTTTCTTCATCTGCCTCGTGGTTGCCTACACCGAGGATGAGTATTTATAATGTTAGTAATTAACAATGCCATATTTTACAATTACTTTCGTTTCGATTTACACATGCGTACTTTTGTTTCGATTTACATATGCCTACTTTTGATTAGGCAAGCAAAGCAGCAATAGCACAATTTTATGAGACATTGAGGGTCGAATTTGGACCCGACATTGGGATAACCCTTGTGACTCCAGGATTCATAGAGTCTGAACTTACCCAAGGCAAAATCTTGAACAATGAAGGCAGACTTGTAGTCGATCAGGACATGAGAGATGTAAGTGCAAATTATATAGAAACTACTTTGATTGTGCCATGATATATTGATTTAATAATCTGCCAAGATATATTAATTTAATAATCTAGTCCTTATATGTTTTTCTTATGCGTACTAAATCAAGGGTATGGGAAATACAGGTACAAGTGAACATATTTCCAGTCCAGAGGGTGGAGAGCTGCGCAAAGGCAATTGTTAGGAGCGCAGTCCGTGGAGAAAGATATGTGACTGAACCGGCATGGTTCAAGGTTACTTACTTCTGGAAGCTTTTCTGCCCTGAAGTGATCGAGTGGGCACAGAGATTGCTGTCCATAACAAGAGCTGGGGAGCTGCCGGGTGAGGCATTCGGCAAGAAGATTGTGGATTACACTGGAGCTAAGAGTCTCCTTTACCCAGCGTCTGTGCAAGTGCCAGAGGCAAAAAGAGATTGATGTTCGAAATTATGCCCATTGGGAAGGGATTTGTATAAGTTTGTCTATATATGTCCGGCCAGTGGAGTGTATTTTCTTTTGGTACATGCATGTGGTATAAATAAGATGAGGATTTATGGTAACATATTCATAATAAATATTTCCTGGTATGAAGGTTCTTACTGTCCTCTAAATCTTCCTCTTCCGGAATTGTGTTTTTAAGCGGCTGCGACCTTTAATCCCGAGCCTTTTAACTAATAAACAAAAATCATCATTGTTATATTTGCGGCTGACAAGTTATTTTGCATTGACTCTTTTAACTTTAGGTCAAGGTTTTTCAAGTCCCAACTCAGAAACGGTTGTCAAAGTTGGATTGAATATTTTTGCCTGGCAAAAACAGTAGAGCCTTAGCATAAGTTCAAGTCCCAACTCAAATAAATTTGAGCTCGAGTTCGAGCCCAATGGGAGTTTTTATTTTAAAATTTTTTTTATGTTATGTTTTTTTTTTTGAGGAGGATTTGAGAAGCAGAATTTTGAGAGTATTTTTGTGTTTTTTTTTTCTTTAGCTTTTGAAGATCCTTTATAGTAGCCTTGGCATCTCAAATAATTTAGTGAAATTCCTCCCTTCTTGTTCATGCAGGTTAGCCAGATTGGATTAACCATATAAATTTATGTCTCAAATTTTTTCTTTTTTTGGTCTATATTTTGTGCTTTATTCATGACAAAGTTGTAGTGGAGTCCTATTAATTTTAGGATGGCTTCTGTAAAGAATTGAGAAACTCGACCGTAAGATCCATTTTTCTTTATGGAAAATGAGGATAATAATGATTCTTACATAAATGGATTTGGAAGATGCTCTGTTGGGAAAATCAAAGATGCCAACAAATTAAACGAATGAGAAGAAAGACAAAGTCAATAGGAAGGCCATTAGCACATATAGAATTGCATCTTTCCAGTAAAATTTTACAAGACATCTTGTAAGAAGAGGATGTAATTGGATAGTGAATTAAATTAGAGGGTACATGTAAAAAGAAGAATCCGGCCGACAAATGCAAGTAAAGCAGCAACTTTATTCCTACAAAATGGTTGAAGGAACTTTTACTCGTTCTCATATAGATAATTTCAAAACTATTGTTACTAATTTAGAGAATCTTAATGTGAAATTGATGATGAGGACTTGGCAATATTATCGTTGTGCTTGTTAACTTCTGTTTATTCCAATTTTCAAGATACAATTTTGTATGGTAGAAATACCATCACATTGAAGAATGTTCAAGAAAATTTCCTAAGAAAATACTCAATTGATGGAAAAATTACAGTAAGTGTATCTGAAAATTAGGGTAATGGACTTGTTGTTAAAGGTAGAACAAAGAAAAAAAATTCCACAGCAACAAACAGAAAGGCAGATCGTAGTCAAGTAAGCCAAATAGGTGCAACTACTTTAAAAAGAAAGTACATGTCAAGGCAGACTATTAAAAACTAAAAAGAAAAATAAAGAATGAAAATAGTAAAACCAATAGAGCTAGTGTTATTGAGGCTGATAATGAATGAGGTGTACTCTTGATTAGTTCTGACGATTTGGAATTAAATGGTGTATAAATTATGGATACCGCCTATTCCTTTCATATGTGTCCCAATAGGGATTGGTTTTCTACATATTAATAGCTTGGTGGAGTTGTCTTTTTATTTTGCAATAATGCTACATACAACATTACTAGGAAAAAGACAATTAAAATCAAAATGTATAATGGTATTACCATGACTTTAACATAAATGAGACATGTTCTAGATCTAAAGAACACTGGATATAAGTACATTGGGTCAAATGGTGTATTAAAAGTTTCTAAAAAAGCTCTTCTTGTCATGAAAAGTGCAAAAGTCAATGGTAGTTTGTATATTTTGCAAGGTTCTATAGTTTTAAGTGGAGCTACAGTTTCATCTTCCAAATTATCCAACTCTCAAATCATTGAACTATGGCACATGCGTTTCGGACATATGAGCAGGCGAGTACTCACTATTCTAACTAAGTAAGGCTTACATTTTGGGCAAAGAACTTCACAAGTGGATTTTTCTTAGCATTGTGTCTTTAGAAAACATAAAAAAACTAGTTTTAGCAAAGGAGATACAAGAACAAGTAGAGACTTCATTATATTCATTCAAATCTTTAAAGTCTATCTAGAGTGTCCCCTAAGGGCAGCGCTAGATTTATGCTAGCATTTACTGATAATTACTATGGCACCCCATCCGAGAGGTGTTTGCTTCGTATCGAGGTGCTACTCCAATTGAATCTTTCAAAATCAATTACACCCTCCAAAAATATTCTCAATCTAAGAAATTTCATAAATTAAAATTCAATCTACTCATGCTGAAAATGACAAGTGAAACTTAAGTTCTCATAGCAAGTCACAATTGCTCAAAGGCCCACAATTAAACTGATATATTAACATTATTCATTAGGAGTTGTAATCTGTCACACTTCGCAATAGAGAGATACTAACTTAACCTATGCCTCTATTACATTACAACTATAACATCTGCATCCTTACTGTTATGGATGTCATGATAATAATATTTAAACTATGCCAAAAGGTAGCCAAGCTCAAGGTGCCTTCTATTTCTCAATCTGGCCAAAGAACAAAAGGAACAACACAAAGAGGGTAAGTCTAAATAACTCAATAAGGCAAGCATTTGCATGTATAGAAGAAATCAGAATGAAATAGAATACAATATATAAATATAAGAAGAACATTCATTCTGAACTTAAATAACTAAAATACAAGTTACGAAATCTGGATATTGGAGATTTGAAAAAGTTTACGTGATCTACGAACTAAATCCAGAAACTAGTGTTTCTTGTACAACATTTTGTAAGCTGACTCGATGCCATCCCATACCAACAAAGAGCCATTTCACATTTAATACATTTCATAGAAGATTTCAAAACTCATAGATATGATTAGTTTTTAGAAACCCAGTGAACAAGTTATTCCATGAAAAACTCAATTTTCAAAATCCAAGATTTTGATTAATTTTTATAAAATAAGCTAGACAAGAACATTTTATAAAATCAATTATATAAGCATATTTCACTTGTACAACCATAAAATGGCATATCCCTTTATATCACATCAATCTTGTATAAACAATACGACTATAAAATGGCATGCCCCCTTGTATCGCCTTAACGAGTGGCCAACTCACCAAATTATTACAGCACGAATCGGTAAATCAATCTTTGTTGATCAAACCTCTCCTAAAGACAAGACCGCTACCACATGAATCAGTAAATTTGATCCTCACTAATCAAGCTTTAGGCCATAGTCAATCCCTGACTGCCCAAGATCGAGATTGCAAACTAAATCAGCCAACATCATTGTTTATATCACCAATTCATCAGTGCAAATCCAGTATAGTAATCTAAGCATTCCACTATGATTGGCACTCAGCCCAAATAGATTTTTTGTATATCTATGATTAAATTCAAGGCCATAGATTGCACTGAATAATACCAAAAGTAAGAATCCATGAAACAAACATTTATCAAAGGCTAACAAGAAATACAGGGTCAGCTAACAAGGCTATAAGATATAAGGATAGAAAATGAATATCATAATAAAAGTTTTGGACATCAGAATGAAAACAAGCAATAACCCTCACAATGGTTTACGAAATAAGTAATTGATAACAAATAAGGTTTCAAACAATTCACGAAGCACAATAACAATGATACAACTACGAAAAGGAAATAAGTTTAACCCTCACAGAGGCTTATCATAATGACAGATAAGTATAAGAACGTGCCAAATGGTAGACCCTCACAAGGCATATAAGCAAATACCCGAGAGGTTAGATCCTTACCTAACAACCTCAGATATGCTATCACCACCAAATGGTCTACGAAACCCACTTCTATGTCACCTAATGAAAAGAATATGTCCACTATCAATATATTCATTCAACCCTATTATTACAATTATAATATTGATAATTTAAAATTGACAACTATTTATCTACTATGGTAATTTTAAGCTTCGATCAGTACTATCATTATGATACAGTTAATTAAGTTATGAATACATGAATGTTTATGAGATTTATATCAGCACTAGCAAAAAGGGCATAATCAGGTCTTCATTACATACTTATTCTCATAACATTATCCCAAATCAAAATAACCACCTAATTATCGATAAAATCCAAGTTTTTATCACTTAGATCATGGTTACATAAAATTAGGGTTTTCTTCACTTAATAAGCTAATCTAACCATGGATCACATGAAAAAAAATACAATTTTGGGTTTTTCTGAGCTCAAGGGCATGCATGCATGTTGCATTTCTCATGCATGGCTATGTTATTTGGTTGATTAACTTATTTTTTTTCAATTATACAACGCTTACCAAGATTTAATAACATATATATATATATATGCAAATGCAATATAAATGGGTTTCCAAACAATTGATTACCTAATTTCTTTACTATCGGAGTATAATTTCCACGATCAATTTGCACACATACGACCCTAGGAATGAGATAAAGAAACTGTCTATTTGCTGCCACCGCCGCTACCATCCACTGCCACCAAGTTAGTTAATCCCACCACCAAAAGAAGTATTTCAACTTAAATAAACAAACTCCTAACTTAATTTCATGATTTGCCACCATGAAGGCTTCCAATTTTGGCTCCAATGTCACAACACCACCTCCCATTACCGTGGAAAGTTTCTTTAATTTCGCTACCAATGGTGGTCCATTCTAGAAGCTGAAGGTGCCAAACTACTCCTTAAGCTGAGATCTTCAAATCCCACCACCCAGAAATCTAATTTTTTTGCTGCTCCACTGGACTCATCAGCTGTCATCATGACCAAGATTTCCAACATGATTTTCAACCGCTTCACTGGCTATTTTTTATGGTTCTTAGCACTGGTACGTTCACGAAGCTAAGATGAAAAGGTTGGTGGATTGGTTCTGGGCATTTGGCCATCGTCGAAGAGGGGCCTAAGAGAGAGAAAGATGGTGTTGATGGAAAAAGAAAAAGAAAAAGAAATGGGGTGAATTGTATATATAAATTCCACTTTTTCCACTTCACAAATTTACCCCAATATTTTGACCAATCTTCAATTTTAGTCCCTCAAGGTTATGCCTAACTTCAATTCAGCTATTGAGCTATTTATTACCTCACATTGATCCCTTTGACCAATAATATTTCCATATAAACCCACAAAACTTTCAAGAATTGCTCAATTAAGTTTCTATAAATTGCAAATTGACCACAGAGAATTTAAAATTCTTGCAATTAAGTCCATTTTGTTTATTTTTTGAGCCCTAAAATCCAACAATTAATATCCTGAATTCTAAATCCTTATTTTCCAAAGTATCAAATTTTAGTGGTGTTACAATTACTCTCAAAAACTTTGGACATTTATTCTTGAAGCAGAAGCCCTTAAGAATGATGATTAAGAAACGAACAAGAACATATATAAAGTACCTTTACATTGATATATGGTTTGGAGTTTTGTTCAGAAGATATTGAAAAATATTGTAAAAAAGCTAGCATTGTGAGACATCATATAATTGTTGGGACACCACAACAAAATGGTGTTGTCAAGCGAATGAACCAAACTTTGATAGAGAGAGCCCATTGTATACTCTCTAATGCTGGATTATCTAGAGATTTTGGGGTAGAGTTAAGCAGTTGCTACTACTTGTTACTTGGTGAATTGCTCTTCATCTATAGTGATCGAATAGAAAATTCCTAAGGAGGTCAGGTCTAGTAATACACCTGATTATTCTAATATTAGAATATTTGGTTGTCCTGCTTATATGCATGCTAACAAAGGAAAGGTAGAAACTATATCTAAGAAGTGTATTTTCTTAGTTATACTTCACAGGTTAAAGGATTTAAGATTTGGTTCCTAAGTTATGTAAGATTTACTAGTAGAGATGTAATGAATCTACTATGATTAGTTCAAAAAAGGACAGTGTAGTTAAGTTTGATATTGGTGCTCATGGATCATATGAGTATGTGGAGTGGGAAGGTCTACATTTCATCTCTTACTTAGCAAGTTTTCATGAGACAAATTAAGGTACCTTTTAGATACGCTAAAGCAAATCTAGTTGCATAAGCTTTAAATATTGATGAGGAAACAATCTTTGATAAATCAATTTCATTTTTAGATGCTACTTCTTATAGAGAGTTAGCACAGTGTAATAGGGCTATAGTAGAGAAAATTGAATCTCTACACAAAATGAAAACTTAAGTTTTAGTAAAGCCTTTAGAAAATAAAAGGGTTGTTGGATCAGATGAATGCTTAAGAAAAAGTAAGGGACACCTAGTGGTGTTGATGATGTGAGATACAAGGCAAGATTAACTAATTAGTTGCCAAGGGTTACATACAAAAGTAGCGGATTGACTTTGATAAAAGTTTCTCTCTAGGCGTAAAGCATAGTTCTATACATCAGTTATTATCTATGGCAACATAATTCATCTTTCAACTTGAGCAGTTCAATGTGAATACCCCATTTTCAGCATGGTGAGCTTGAGAAAACTAAATGCATGGATCAACCAAGGGGTCTTTTATGATCACTATTGTATTTACTAGGAGTAATTTTTACTCTTGTGTATATTATTGAAAATTATCAGATAATTCTTGCATCTATTTACTCTTTTATGTGGATCATATACTTATTTCTACAAGGCATATTTCTGATATAAACAAGCTCAAAGCTCAATTGAGTAATGAATTTGAGATGAAAGATTTAGGTGCTGCAAAGAAAATTTTGGAAATGGAAATATATTGTAATCAACATACAAGAAAGTTGTTCGTATCACAAAAATATAATATTGAGAAAATTCTTAAGGAATTTGGGCTGTAAGATTTTTAACCTGTTAGCTTTCCACTTGCACCACATTTTAAATTATCGATTTCTTTGTCACCTCAATTAAGTGAGGAGGAGGAACAGGTCTAGTGTTCCATATTCTAATGCAATTGGTAGTATTATATATGCTATGGTGTGCACTAAGCCTAATATTAAGTAAATTGTTAGTGTGGTGAGTAGTTATATAGTTCATCTTGCTAAGGAGCATTGGCGAGCTATCGAATGAATTTCTTGATACTTTAAAGTTACGTCAAATTTAGGATTATTGCTTTGATAGTTATAGGACTTTATCCAAAGGTGGAGTTGTTGGGATGTTATGTAACACCCCCTAGATTTGTAAACACCAAAAATTCCAAAAATTTTAATTTAAAAAATTAAGTTAAAATTAAATTTTAAGAGGAAGATAATAACAGGGGTCAAAAAAATTGCATTTAAATTCCTATGGCCTCAATTAAATATTACGAAGCTTGAGGGGTTAGAAAATCAACCAAAATGGACTTAATCACAAAGATTTAAAAATTATTGGGGCCTATGTAAGGCACTTAAGAAGTCGAGAGAGAGCAATTAAAAGTTAGCAAATTAATGGGCTCAATTGCATATAAGAAAACAATTCTAGGATGAAATTGCAATATTGAAAAAATTGAAATAAAAAGTAGAAGACACTATCATCTTCTTCACCACACACCTCCATTTTAGCATACAAGACTATCATTTTCTTCACCTACCCATTTTCATCAATGCCAGTGAATTCAAGAAACAAACCAGCCATTCTCTTCCTCTCATGGCGACAAACACAATAGTACCAACACAATCTAGAAACTCATGATAGAATGACGGCTGTGAACAACTGAACGATGGCCAACAACGGTGGTGGATCTTGTAGCTCTAATGGTTGAAACTTGGAAATTGAAGGTGTATTCTGACGGCTTGAAGAGTAGAACACAACGATGTCTTCAATTTCGTGATTGCACCAGTAGTCAAAAAGTAACTTGAGAAAGAAAGCATGGCGGCTTTAATGGCTCTGATGACCATTTTTCTTCAATTAAATGACAATCAACAATTGAATCATGAAATTGATTAGAGGGTTGTGACCAGCGTGGCAAGGCGCACCTAATGATAATGGCCGCACACAACTCCAACAAGTGGCCTAGTGGTGATGCATGGTGGTCAAGAAGCAGAACCTACAAAAGGATGATCGGGACAGGCTGTTTCTAGGCTGTGAATTAACCCCAAACTTGGTCAATTTGGTAAAAAAAAATTTAAACAATTAAATGCTTCCTAATTCAATTCAAGTAAATTGTTAAGTTGATTTCGGTGTAGATTGAGTTAACTGAACCAAATTATAATGTTAGGCAGAAGTAATTGGATATGATACAATTATAAAATGACAAGTGGACCCAAATTCAACAACAAAAGAATAATTATTATCTGATTAAATTAATTGATACAATTGAGAAGCTAGTTTATGAATCGATAATGAAATATAATTCATGGATAGTGGTTAGATTAGTTAACTGTGGACTAAAAATATTAATTTAATTGTTAGCTATAAAAGTGAAGCAATAGGCATAAAAATTTAATAAAGGCATGATTAATATTAATTAAGCCAAAGCATACGTTACAATGTTGGAACTATAAAATGAGAATAAAAATTGACTATTATGGAGAAAAGTACTAAATTTATAAGTATAAGCTAAATTTATCAGTTATAAACTGAGAATATTGATTTGACTATTAATAATGAAAACTAGAATGATGGTTCAAAATTTACAAAACATGTAAATAATGCTGTTTGATCTAATTGGCATGCTTAGGAAGTCAAAATCATAAATTGAGATAAGAATTGATCATTATAGTTAATTATGCTAATTTCAAGAATATGGACTTGAACCTCAAAAATAGAATAGTAGTTTGATTACCTAAATGAGCTCATTATCGAGCAACTTAATATCTATATTTATTAGGTGGTCAGAAATAAGGAAGTTATTATATTTGAATACCTCAATGTGAATGTCAAGATAGGATGAAAACTCACAAAGAAATGAACAAATGATATAACTAAATGTTTAAATAATCATAGCTACTGATAGGAGGTGCTATTCAATAGTGTTGATACTTATATTGAATTCTGGTTGAAAATAGGTGATTAAGACCAGGGCATTTCAGGCTAGCAGAGGATTCCTGCCGTTGGATTGAATACCATGTGAGGTTATAAGCCTTTTTACTACTAGGAAAAAGATTGTCTACTAATCATGAATCTCGGTTTGCTCATATGTATTCTATTCTTTTACCATCATCCAAATGTTCAAAGCATTTGTTGAGTTTGGTAAATTTGTGTTCTTTGCAATTCCCAGCCTTGCTATCTAGTCCCATGGATTTATTAACTTTTTAAAGATATCGTTTATATGGTCTCACTGACTAATTAATTTGTGGTTTTATTTATTCATTGTTTTGAACTATTATTTAAATGGTATTCTTTTTTTCTTTTTCTTTTTTTTTTGTTTCTCGAGTTTGTTATTTTGAATTATTATAGAGATGGTCTTGCTAATTGATTGTTTTACTATTTTCCTGAATTTTCTGCCTTAAACTCATCGTATTCAATTGTTAGTCATTAGGGACCTTGTTGTTTAAATTATGAATCTGCTGTTGAAAAATTGATCATTTACCAATGCCCCTTAGGGATGCCCTTAGGAGAAATTGGACTTAAGACAAGGACCAGAAAAATAACTAAGTGCAGTAGACCAATGATGGCTAGTCTCCCAACTACTACCTACCATGATCCTATCCCGCAATTAGTTGAAGATAGCTGTCTATGAGCACGAGATCAGCATGTGACCAGCCATGCCATACTGACCGATCATTTGAGCTAATCACTTAAAAAATGGAGGAATAAGGGAATTATATCAAGCTAATCTATAGGAGTCATAAGGTCAGAGACCTACTAATAGCTCCACCATTTAACTATGTTTCTTATTGACTATTGAGCTCCACTGTTTATATATTGTATTCCTTACAGACTTGTTCTCACTTATGATTGATTCATTCTAAACATTGTTTATTCCAATCTATTTGTACTAGTTTGTGCTGTTAGGCAATTGGCTTCATGCTAACATTTCTATGAATACCCCCACTTCTTTAATTTCTTTCAAAGCATCATAGCTATGTTTTCTTATTTTACATTTATATGTGAACTTATGATAACTTCACTTCACTAAGTCCTTAAGAGTTACACCTATTCTAAGTTTTAATTCTTTTTTTCCCAGATAATATGTGAAAGGTGACTAAAGGTTTGGGCATGCTCGTATTGAATTTAAATAATTTGTAAATAGCTACTAGATGTTCAAAACTACTAAGCTTGTTCTGTGAAATTTGGGTATGTAAGCTTGAACCGCAGCATCTTATATAAATGTTTTGTATACATATAGATTATGATACTAGTATCTGTTATTGTATATAGTTTTCTATTTATGTGTTGGGATGTTGGGATATTGGAATGTAAATACTATGTATCAGAAGTGATGCAATATTAGTAGTTTATTTGGATGAAGTGGTTTTGCACTTATGTGCAGCTTAGTCATGTTATGATAATCTTATATTGATATAAGTAACACCTCGACCCAAGGCAGGCACTTTCTAGGTGACGTACTACTAAGGTGGTATCAAAGCCTAGGTTTTCAAGGACCTAGGTGACTGTGGAAATGAACCTTGTAAGTAAGACTAATAAGTCTAGTAAGAGATTAAGCTTGAATTGGGAACCGTCTTGGATGTGAACATTTGGGATAATATTCAATATTAAGAGGCTGGAGATTGTATCTGGGCAACGGACTAGTGCATGATCTCCTCCTCTATGAATTGAGCATAAGACTTTATATTTGAAAATGATGAATATTTTAAAGGAAATATGTATGTTGCAAATTGGACTGGAACAGTTGACCTTTGAGAAATTGAAATAGCACTCTTGACAAAAAGGAAAAGACCCGATAGAGAATGGAGGACCTCGTAAGTTAGGTGATAACTTTTCCAAATAAATGATGGCTATTGAACTACGAGGGTAAATGGCATTTTCATGGGAACGATGAAGAATGAGAGAGAAGAAAATGACAAAAAAAAAATTATGGAATGACATATAGGAATATAGAAAAGTTAAAATAAAATGGATCAAAGATTAGTTGGTAGAGACTCAGAGTTAGATTAATGTGGCATAGCAGCACGCAAATGGACTAAATACGACTCATGTAGTATAGATACAGGATAGCTTGGAAACTTTAAGAGAAATGGTGAATAGATTGGATGGGGTAAGTGGCCTCATTAGTATGAATAGAGTACAACCTTCTGTTGTTCTTCAATTGCGAGTTAAGAAGGAAGGGAGAAGGACAGGAAAAATAAGAGAAAAATGAAGAAACAAAAAAAGAGAAATAAAATGAGGGTGAAGAACCAAAGGCTGAGGAGGAAGGTAGGGAGATGAATGTAGATTCTGAGGATAGGGATGCTTAATCTGGCATTATTGATGATGAGAATTAAGGAATAGTATATATGTTATATATGTATGTATTTAGTAGCTCAGCTATGAGTGCAGTTCATGTAATATTAAACTTAGTATGTGTTCTACTGATGGCTATCCTAAGCCCTGTCATTTTGTTTCCTAATTAAGTATATAGTTAGATTAGCAATTCTAAATATATCAACATCGATCTAAATAAACTGCTAATGCTAACTTAACTATCTAATGAAAAATCTTATTGTGTGACTTGTCAGGTAAATAGTACTTTATTGTGTATCCAAGAGCAAAAAGTAATTTACTGATATTATGTATCATATTGTGACCTTCGTTAATTTTGTGGGCCAAAAAGTACTATAAAATCTAAATAAGAGTTGAGATAAAGATGGCCTCACATGAAGATTCCTAAGTGCACTCCTTAGCTCAAGTCAGTCATCGAGAGAGACCAGCGGGCAGATGAACAAACACTCAAAATATTCCAAAAAGATAGGCCGCAAACTACTACCAATTCCTAAGGAATAAGAGTCACAAAGCCCATCTATTGTCAACCAGCCAACAGAACCCATGTACACCATGTGGCAACAATTTATGCAGTAATGCCAAATAAGGATGGGTGAACCAAGTTAGGGCCAACGAAGAGTTTGCCAAGGATCATGCATTGGAATGTTTTCTCTATCTCTAGCCTCCAAAGTTTATAAGGGTGCCCAATGACTGTAAACCAAAAGCATAGGTAGAAGGTCTTAAGAAAATATGTAGCACATTGTACTATCCTGATGAACAAAAGGTTAGATATGCCTCATTACTTTTAGAAGGACCTGCATATAATTGGTGGAAAATAGTGGACAGTAGGTAGGGATTGGAGCAAACTCCATGGACCTAGGCAAACTTTATGCATGAGTTTATGGTGAAATTTGTACCTCAAGTTGTCAAAAATGCTCGTGAATGGGAATTTATGGATCTAATCCAGAGAACTACATCAATGAACCAATATGAAGCCACCTTTCATAGATTGATCTAATATGCACCCCAAATACTAAAAGACGGGGAGTGCCAAAAGCATAAATTTATGGAAGAAGTCTGACTAGAGATCAGACGAGCCCTCATTACATATGACCTACTGAATTACGATCAAGTTCTGCACAAGGCCTTTTTAGGTGAAGTTAGAACTTAGAGAAATCAAAAAAAAGGAAAACATCAAACTTGAGAGAGTTCCACCTAATAGGAGTAGTGATCCAAGCAAAAGGCATAAAAAATTCCAGCTTTGGATAATTAGCCAGCATTTTTATCTAGCAGGTGAAACCACGCACCCTATAAGGGGATTGACCCAAAAGAATATTGGTTTCTATGAATGCACTAATCATGATGAGATAGGATGTTGGAAGAAGCAAAAGAAACGCAAGGTGTGTAGTAGCGACCAATATCTTGTTAAGGACTGCCCCAAGTCTAGCGTTGCCGCATTAAGGGCATCTTTAGAAAAGGAGAAAAAGATAGTAGAGACTAGTGGAAAATCTAAGGTCTGCGCTCATGCTATGCTCCAACTGAGGGAATGCCCAAGATCCAACTAATGCAATTGAAAGTATGGTCTCTATCCATGGAATTATCAATAAAATGCTGACCTTGGTGCCACCTATTTTTCACATATGTATATTTCATTTCTAAATTAATTTTACAATGCGAAAGCATGCTATTTTAGTTATAAAAACAACACCTCTAGGAGCAGGATAGGTAACTGATGCAGTTGTATAGAGCTTGTCCAACTAAAATTAGTGGTAGGGAAAATGTAACCAATCTAATAAAAATACCTATCCAAAATTATGACTTAATCTTAAGGATAGATTAATTGTACTCACATTAAGTGCAGATAAACAGAGAAAAAACTTGGAGTTCGAAGTAAGCGATGGGATATTCCTCATATGGCAACTTAAGAAATATCATCCTAATCCTTCTCAAATCATCTCATATGAAGATATACCACTGCAAAGCAATCTAACATATGAAGAGAGGCCAGTTCATAACTTATATCAAGAATTTCAATAGCCACACAATCACAAGATTTCCCAAGCGAAAGTATTATATTGAAATAATAATGTAACAGAAGTGACATAAGAACAAGAAGACTATATATATCAAGTGCTATCTTAAGCTCTTCTAGTTTCCAAGTAAGAATCTAAGGACCATATTCTTTTAGGAAAAATTGTAATTTTTGTCTTGTAATTATACCTCAAATGATTTTTTGTCCTATAAATTATATAATATCAATTCTAGTCCTATAAGTATCTAAATATTATCATTTTTAGTCCTTTTTTCACCAAAAAAGATGGCGTGGCTCGCTGAGCACGTGGGCATTTCTTGTTTTTGCCTCGTTGGCAGTTGGCATGGTTTAATCAATTGAAAAAAAATGCCAACTAAGATATTTATGATATAGACAAAATTGCAATTTTGGTCCTGTAATTATACCTCAAATGGCTTTTGATCCTATAAATTACATAATATCAATTCTAGTCCTATAAGTATCTAAACATTATCACTTTTAGTCCTTTTTTCATCGAAAAAGCTAGCGTGGCTTGCCAGGAACATGGACATTTCTTATTTCTACCTCGTTGGCAACTGACATGGCTTAATCAATTGAAAAAAAAATGCCAACTAAGATATTTATGATATATATCATATATCATATATGTGATATATATTTATATATACACATATATCTAAATATATATATTTATGTTTAAATATATGTATTTATATATACATATATATATTATATATATATGCCTCTACCCCCCCACCCTCATTCGGTGGACTGACCCTGGTGTCTAGCCAAGCTTCCATCCGGCCAGCACCTTACCTGGCCAGGTGAGGCCATAACTGAAGCCTGCTAGCACACCTCACCTAACCAAATCTGACCAGGCGAGGTCATGGTTAGCCATGGCCTCCGTCTGGCTAAGTGGCAGCCATGGCTAGCTGAGTTTCCAGACCACTTGGAAGAAGCTCACCATGGTCAACTGGTGGCCATGGTGGCCACTTGCATAGGTTGGCCATGGCCCAAGTGGGCATGGCTAGCCCGTCACCATGGCTACCGCTTGGCCAGATCTAGCTAGGCAGTGGCCATGGTTGACCAAGCCAATCTGTGGGCATGGTGGTTGCCTACACGAGCTGGCCATGGCCCAGGTGAGCATGGCCAGCCCGTTTGGGTGGGAGGACGGATGAGGTGAGGTGATTGTGAGGTGAGGGTTGGGGTGGTGGTTAGGAATTTTAATTATGTTTAAATTTAATTAAATTAATTTAAATATGTGAGTTAAAATAATATTGTTATGGTAAATTAAGAAAATGTTTGGTTATGTTTTTGTGTAATTTTATTATGTATTTTAGGAGAATGAATTATTGAAAAATGTGAAAATTGTGTTGAGAAATGTGATTGATTTTTGGTTATGTTTTGGGGAATAGATAAAATTGATTTTGAAAAATTTTGATGTGTTTGTTTACATTTTAGAGGAGATATTTTTTACTATAGCTATCAAATTAATGCTTTTTATTAAATTTTTGGGGTGAAAATGAAATTAAGAGATTTTTTTAATATTAGAATAATAATAAAATATGTATAATATATATAATATATGTATGTATATATTAAAAAATGGGCAAGTTTTGAGGATAATGAAAGATAGTAGATGATATTTTAGGGAAAAAAATTGTGTTTTGAAGGGAAAATGATGATATGTAATATATATATATATAAATAGTGTGTATATATTTATTTGAAATTAGAAAAAAACACAAAAGGCATGTGTATTGCCAACTAAGCAAGAAAAGATAAAAAAATGCCTACTTAGCAGCCCAACATGGCAAAAATAATAAACTACCACACGTTAGCTTTTCGATCGACTTTTGTCGACTCCAGTGAAAAAAAGACTAGAAATGACAATTTTTTATTACTCATAGGACTAGAATTGATATTATGTAATTTATAGGACCAAAAATCATTTGAGGTAAAATTATAGGATGAAAATTACAATTTTGCCTGCCAAGTAATGCCACAAATCCCATGGCAGCATTTATTTTGTTGCCAACGAGTCAAAAGCAAGAAATGTCCACACATCCAATGTGCCACATCATATTTCCGATGAGTTTTGCCGGCTCTGGCGAAAAAAGGACAAAAAATGATAAATTTTTAATACTTATAGGACTAGAATTGATATTATGTAATTTATAGGACCAAAAATCAAATGAGGTAAAATTACAAGATGAAAATTGCAATTTTGCCTATTCTTTTAAGAGGGAGAGGATTGTAACACCCCTAGTTTTGTAAACACGAAAAATTCCAAAATTTTGAATTTCAAAAATTAAGTTAAAATTTAATTTTAGGAGGCAAATAATACTAAGGGACAAAAGAATTGTATTTAAATTCCTAGGGCCTCAATCTAATATTAAAAGGCTTAAGGGGTTAGAAAATCAATCAAAAAGGACTTAATTACAAAGATTTAAAAATTATTGGCGCCTATGTAAGGCACTTAAGAAGTTGAGAGAGTGCAATTAAAAGCTAGCAAATTGATGGGCTCAATTGCATACAAGAAAACAAACATGGGGTGAAATTACAATATTGGAAAAATTAAAAATTAAAAGCAAAAGACATTGTTATTTTCTTCACCATGCATTTCCATTTTTAGCATGCAAGGTCATTATCTTCTTCACCAACCCATTTTCATTAGTGCCAATGAATTCAAGAAACAAACCAACCATTTTTTTCCTCTTGTCATGACAAACACAATAGTACCCACATCGTCTGGAAACTCCCAGTAGAACGACGGTTGTGAACAACCAAACAGTGGCCAACAGCGGTGGTGGTGGGTCTTGTAGCTCTAATGGCCAAAACTTGGAAATTGAAAGTGCATTCTGATGGACTCGAAGAATAAAATGCAATGGTGCCTTCAATTTCATGAATAGACCACTGGTCATAAAGTAATTTGAGGAAGAAGGCGCGACAAGTTTGATAACTTTGGCGACTATTTTTCTTCAATCAATCGACAACTGACCATCAGATCATGAAATTGATTAAAAGGCTATGACCAACATAGCAAGGCGCACCTATTGGTGGTTGCCGTGCACAACTCCAACATGCGAGCAGTAATGGTGCATGGCAACTAAGAAATAGAACCTCCAAAAGGACAATCCGAACACATATGGGCTATTTTTGAGCTGTGAATTGACCCAAAACTTGGTCAATTTGGTAAAATTTTGTTTAAATAATTAAATATTTTCTAATTTAATTTGAGTAAATTGTTGAGTTGATTTTGATGTAGATTTGAGTTAACTAAACTAAATTATGATGTTAGACCAAAGTAATTGGATATGATACAATTATAAAATGACATGTGGACCCAAAGTGAACAATAAAAGACTAATTACTATTAATTGATACAATTGCGAAGCTAATTTATGAATCGGTAATGAAAATTTTACTCTTATGGAAAAATATATTAAATTTGTGGATAGTATTTAAATTAGTTAGCTATGGACTAAAAATATTAATTTAATTGTTAGTTATAAAAGTGAAGCAATAGACCTAAAAATTTAATAAAGACATAATTAATATTAATTAAGCCAAAGCAATTCATTAGAAAGTCGGAACTATAAAATAAGAATAAAAATTGACTATTATGGAGGAAAGCACTAATTTTATAAGTATAAGCTAAATTTATTAGTTATGAGTTGAGAATATTGTTTGAGTATTAATAATGAAACTAGAATGAGGGTTCAAATTTATAAAAACATGTAAATAATATTGTTTGACCCAAGTGACATCCTTAGGAATTCAAAATTATTAATTGAGATAAGAATTTATCATTATAGTTAAGTACACTAATTTAGGAAAATAGGCTTGAACCTCAAAAATAAAACAGTAGTTTGATTACCTGAATGAGCGCTTTATCAAGCAAACTTAATATTTAGATTTATTAGGTGGTCAGAAAGAAAAACGTTATTATATTTGAATACCTCAATGCAAATATCAAGATATGATGAAAACTCACAAAGAAATAAACAAATAATATAACTAAAATGTTAGACTAGTCATAATTACTAATAGTAGATGCTATTCAGTAGTGTCGATACTTATATCACAGTTTGATTGAAAATAGATAACGAAGACCTAGGTGTTTCAGGCTAGTGGAGGATTACTACCGTTGGCATAGAATACCAGGTGAGGTTATAGCCTCCTTTTTATTACTAAGAAAAAGATTATCTATTAAGCATGAATCTCAGTTTATTCACATGTATTCTATTCGTTTGCTATCATATTGATGTTCAAAGCATTTGTTGAGTTTGATAAATTCATGTTCTTTGTAGTTCCCAGCCTTGCCAGCTGGTTTCATGAATAATTTTTTGACCTTTTAAAAATATCATTAATAAGGTCTCGCTAATCAATTAATTCATTATTTTCTTAATTCATTGTTCTGAACTACTATTGAAACAATCTTGCCAACCAATTATTTTTATTAGTTCTCAAGTTCATTATTTTGAACTAACAATCTTGCTAACCAAATATTTTATTATTTTCCTAAATTTCCTACTTTAAACTCGTTGTATTCAATTGTTATTCATTAGTGGTACAATTGTTTAAATTCTAAATCCGTTGTTGGAAAACTGATTGTTTAATGATGCCCCTTGGGAGAAACTAGGCCCAGGACTAGGACTGGAATGACAACTAAGCGGAATGGACCGACGGTGACTGGTCTCCTAGCTAGTACCTATTGTGACCTAGCCCGCAGGTAATTAGAGGTAGTTGTTTGCAAGCACGGGATCGAAGACCTACCAATAGCTCCACTGTTTAACTATATTTCTTATTAACTATTGATCTCCACTATTTAGCTATATTTCTTATTGACTATTGAGCTCCACTATTTGTATACCGTATTCCTTACTAACTAGTTCTCACTTATGATTAATTCATTCTGAACCTTGTTTATTCGAATCTATCTATACTAGCTCATATCGTTAGGCAATTAGCTTCATGCTAACATTTCTATGAATACCCCACTTCCTTAATTTCTTTCAAAGTATAGTAGCTATCTTTTCTTATTTTGCATTTATAAGTGAATTTATGGTCACTTCACCTCACAAAGTCTTTAAGACTTACACCTCTTCTATATTTTAAGTCTTTTTCCTAGATAAGATGTGTAAGGTGACTGAAGGTTTGGGCATGCTTGTATATGATGTAAATAGTTTGTAAATTGATGCCAGATGTTCAAGACTACTAAACTTGTTATGTAAAATTTTGGTATGTAAGCTTGAATCATGGCATCTTATATAAATGTTTTATATACATGTAGGTTATGATGCTGGTATCTATTATTGTACATTGTTTGCTAATTATGTGTTAGGATACTGGGTTGTAAATATTATATATTAGAAGTAATGTAATTTTAGCAATTTATTTAGATAAAGTTGTTTTATGCTTCTGTGCAGTTCAGTCATGGTGTGATACTATTATATTGATATGAGTAACACCTCAACCCAAAGTAGGCACGTCCTAAGTGGAGCGCTACATGTTATTTTGCCAGTTTTTAGATAGAAAGCATTTATTCATTAGATATATTTTCACTTTGTTTGGTGGTGCCATTGGTTGGAAGGCTTTTTTTCAACATGTAGCTAAGCAAAGTATATGGTAGTCACTAAGGCACTAAGAGAAGCTCTATGGTTGAAAGGTTTAGTTTCTAGTTTGGGACTTGAGCTGGAGGTTCCTACTGTATACTATGATAGTCAATGTGCTATTCATCATATGCAAAATCAAATATTCCATGAGAAGACCAAGCATTTTAACATACAATGCTATTTCGTTCATGATCATACATCAAGTGATGATGATCGTGTTACTAAAGTAGCTAGTGGGGAGAATCTAAATGACATGGTTATGAAACAAATGTCCAGGCAAAAGTTCAAGAATTGCCTAGATTTTTAGCATAAATGAGTTATCTTGTTTTATTACCGTTGCAGATTTTGTGGAGAGTTAGAGAGGATGTTTACTATTTTATTTTTGGGCTCAGCTACATGTGTGTCATAACCTTTGAGCTAAGGTGTTATATTTGTGGCTCAAAATTTATTTTAGATTGAATCTTTGAGCTCCAACTTAAGGTTTTCAAGCCCAAGCTCACTACCTATAGGATTGATAAAGTTAGATTGAATGTTTTGTGCCTAGCTCAAAATACATAGAGCCTTAGCATAAGCTTAAGCCTCTGCTCAAATTTGTTTGAGCCCGAGTTCCATAGGGATTTTATTTTAGAAACCGCTTTATATTATGTTTGTTTAGAAAGGTTTTAGAAGTAAGACCACTTTTGTTCTATTCTTTGGCTTTTGGAAATCCTTTTGTAATAGCCTTTTGGCACCTTTAATAATCTAGTGAAATTCCTCTCTTCTCGCCCCTAGAGGTTACCCAATTAGATTAGCCAACTAAATTTGTGTCTTGAACTTATTTTGTATCTCTATTTTGTGCTTTATTTATAACATTCATTAAGATACTTAGATCTTATTGTATCAGATAGGAAACTCCTCCAAATGGATATATACAAATGTGTGAAAAAACTAAGTTTCACTTATTTTGAAAATAAATGCAATTAAAGTCTTGAAATGTCTAAAAATCATAACATGGAAATGGGGAAGAGCACAATAAAATAGCTATTTTCAATAATTCTTTGTAAAGAAAAAAATGACAATGCAGAATAAGGCATCCAATATATATGTTTAACAATACTTTAGTGCTCTAAAGAACCAACAAAAAAAATTTTAATTAGAATATAGGATTGAAATTGACCAATTTTTCCCATGAGATATAGATTACCCATATTGAAATCTCCAAATTCTAAAGCACACTCATATGCGTCAAGAACTCTGGATGAGAGCCTAGCTAGTGCATCAAACAGAGGCCATGATCCCAATTTCTAGAATATCAATGCAACTGTTGACAGTATTTCAATAAGTCAAAATTTCTTTACCATACACAAAGTATAACACAAAGAAAAGCCATAACCCATTGTAAGAGCTCCAAATCATAAGCAATATTTTGGATTCTTGATGATTGTTTAATGTTAGTAAAGGATCGGCATGCCTTGAATGCTAAATATTCAATATTTTTTCATCCTATTAAAAGATTAGAACCAAAAACTAGTCAAATTAAACAACTAAAATCATATATGACATCTTAAATCATGCAAACATTCATCCTTTGTTCCATATTTTGTTCGATTCTCAAATTTTATGTCATTCCACCTTTAGCTAGTAATACATGGACCCTAGAAAATGTTTCTAAGCTAACAGATGAGCAGAAAAGTTCTTAGATCTTATAAAATCAGCTGGGAGCTTGTAAAATATGGAATCTTATATTTAAAAAATGTTGGTAGTTTGTCTAGAGACACTAAGTTCTAAATATCTATAATAATATTTTTTGTTTACTAGTCAGAGACTCAAGACAACCTTTTCATTCATCACATGCTCAATTCTCTTCTCTCCCAATTGTTGAGCCTCTAAGGAAATACGTCTATTTATTTATAAAGAAATACATATATTTTTAACTTTTCTATTTGTTATGTATTAAGTTGCTTTGATTATGAAAAAAATGGGTAGGTCTTGAAATAAAATAATTTCTCTAGTTAAATTTGAAGATGTTATAAAAGCCTTCTATGTTGATTTTAACTTTTTCTTTTTGTTACTGTAAATTAACATTTAGATATATATGTTTAAATTTAAATTGCATTGTGAAAATGTAAAAGGTACTTGAACAGGACAATAGTGCTTTGAGTAGTTAAAAAGAATATTTATAAAGGTCAAATTTGGCTAAATTATGTACAGTCAATTAAAAACAAATTGTGGGCATGTGATGCGATTGTGCTGCTGCAGAAATAAGCAATCAAAAGTCTAACAAATTTTGAGGAGGTAACGTAAACCTCACACATAAAGTGAAAGGTGAAGAATTTGAATTTTAACATATTATTGGCATGCCTATCTCTAAATTTTTTTTAAAAAAATCATAAGGACACCTAGACCTATCTAAACTCATTATTTTTATTTACCAAGTTATATTAGAACTAGGAGTCCAATGCTTGACTGGCCTAGAGAAATACATAGACCAAACGAATATTATCATTTAATCTGCTCTATTTTTTGGTAACGCGAAAGCTCCCTTCAACCCTGCAGATTGTAGAGGCATAGGAAGATTCAGTTTGAAAAGAAAACCTCTAATAACCAATGTAAGATTCTATCAATTTATAGTTGCTAGTATTCTATTCTACTAACATTCCTCACTTGTGAAGTAGTTCCCAATTTTTAATTTTTTTTTTTTTTTTTTGTTCAATGAGGATATCAAGATTATCTTAAGAGAGAAATGTAGCCCTTTGTTACAAATAAAGTACATCCAACAAGCCTAATACCTAGAGTGGTTAATTAATATAGGGTTGGTACCCAAATCTAATGGAAAGTGGACGATGTACATCGATTTTACTGATCTCAACAAGACATGCCCCAGAGGACCCGTTCCCGCTCCCACACACCAACACGCTAGTAAACTCCACATCATAATGTGAAAAGCTAAGCTTCTTGGATGCCTACCAAGAATACAACCAGATTTGCTTAGCCCTAGAGGACTAGAAAAAGACAAGCTTCATAACCATTCATGGAATTTATTGCTATAATATAATGTTGTTTGGGCTTAAGAATATAGGTGTTACTTACCAAAAGTTAGTCAACCACATATTCAAAGGAATGATAAAAAAGACATGGAGGTTTACATCAACAACATATCAGTTTAAAGTTGAGATTAGGATAACCATCTTCGTGACCTTAGAGAATACTTTGACATCCTAAGAAGAATTAACTTGCATCTCAACCTGGTGAAGTGTGCTTTCAAAGTACATAAGGTAAGTTCCTAGGATATATATGTCTAGGCGTAGGATTGAAGCTAATATTTATAAGGTCAAAGTAGTATTATAGATATGATCCCCTATGTAATATCAAGGAGGTACAGGTGTCAGCGGGATGTATACTAGTGTTAAACCATTTTATTTCTCAATCTAAGGAAAAAAGACTAGCTTTCTTCAAGATCATACAAGGACCTAAAAACTTCAAGTGGACCAATGAATGTGAAAAAGATTTCTTGCAATTAAAGGAGTACTTAATGTCACCGCCATTATTAAGGACATCAAGAACAGGTGAAACCGTTTACCTATATCTACCTACAATAGATGTTTCGGTCAGTGCTACCTTAATACATGAGCAACAAAGAGAACACCAACCAATGTGTTACATTAACCATATCCTATAAGGTCCTGAAACACGATACACCCCCATCAAAAAACTAGCCTTAGCGGTAGTGATGGCCACACAAAAGTTGCATCTATTTTTTCAAGCTCACCCAATCATGATACTCACCAAATATCCTCTAGAAAAATACTTATCAACCTAGAGGCCTCAGGGGGGCTCGTAAAGTGGGTGGTGGAGCTAAGTTAGTACAGGATCAAGTATTGTGCTCAACCTGCTATCAAGCACAAATCTGAGCAAATTTTCTATTAAAATAAATCGGGACATGGAGAGCTCCCTCCTTACTTCAATCCTTTGCATGGATGGATCGACCATGATAGTTAGCAATAGAGGAGTAGTCTTGGAAAGCCCTTTTGGTGAAAAGATAAAGTATGTAGTTATGCTTATCTTCTTCGCTTCAAACAATAAAGTTGAATATGAAGCATTGATCATAGGGATGAAGCTAGCCCATGTGGCCAAAGCATGGCATTTAGTCGCCCATAGGGACGCCCAACTAGTGGTGAATCAAGTCATCTAGAACTATAAAGCTAAAAATAGAAGCATGGCCAAATATCTAAGCTAAGTAAAAATTATACAACAAATGTTTAAGGAATTTACCCTCACTCAGATTCCATGCAAAGAGAATAAAGACACGCAATTAGTTGGCTAAAATTACTAGTTTAATGATTACCATGAAGAGCATGCAAATGATGTTCTTGACTTTAGATGCTATAGACCAACAGCCTCTCGAAGATGGACTGAATTTACATATGAAATAATTGATGTAGATGCTAGTATCGACATATAGATGATTCCTATCATGAAGTACTTGGGAGATGACCATTGACCCAATCACCTGAAAGAGGTGCATCGAGTTAATGTGTAAAAAGCCCAATTTTCTTACTAGATGGGGACTTGTATAAGAGAGGCTTCTTGCAACTCTACTTGAAATGCTTAACGCTTAGATAGGAAGAATACATACTCAAAGATGTCCAAGAAGGCTTCTGTAGAGACTATTCTAAACCTAAGTCGCTGGCTTCCAAACCATCCAACAAGGATAATTTTGGCTGATCATACAAAAAGGTGCTCATGCTTTGCAAAAAGTTGCAAACCTTGCTAAGATCATGCTACCTTGAGTCACCAACTTAGAACTCTCCTACAACCTATCAACAATGCTTTCCCTTTCACTTAATGCTAAAAACAATATATAGGACCTTGTCCTTAAGCCTCGGGCCAAAGAAAATCCCTCATGATAGAAGTGGACTACTTCTCAAAGTGGATAGAAGTAGAATCTTTAGCATAAATATTCAAAAAAGAGGTGATATGATTTCTGTGGAGGAATACTATTTTCAAATTCAAAATACATCAAGTGTTGTCTACAAAAATGGGACCAAATTTACTAAAGCAAAACTTAGGGAATGGTGCTAAGGGTTTTCCATCAAGTAATTCTTTACTTTACTAGCCAATCCTTGGGCTAATGGACAAGCACAAGTCATGAAAAACACTATCCTGCAACACCTTAAGATATGACTTGGAGATACAAAAAGAGCATTGGCAGATAAACTTACCTCAGTACTATAGGCATACAAGACTACTCCAAGAGTGTTTGCCAAGGAATCCCCATTTAACCTCATATACAGAACAAAAGTGGTGACTCCATCAAAAGTAGGGAAGTCTGCTTAAGAGTGAACATAGGTAGATAAACTTACCTCAGTATTATAAGCACACAAGACTACTCCATGAGTGTCCGCCAAGGAATCCCCATTTAACCTCATATACGAAACAAAACTAATGACTCTATTATAAGTGGGAGAAGTCAGCTTGAGAGTTTAGAATTATGATGTGACTATGAATTCCAAGGAGTTGAAGACTAATCTCAACCTACTACTTGAGATGAGAAAAGCAACGAACATCATTGCTAAGACATACAAAGTAAAGATTGCCAAGGCTTACAATGCCAGAGTAATCCTTATAAATGTCCAAGTTGGCAATTCAATAATGAGAATAGTGGAAACATCGAGACTTATTAGCAAACTAGATGCTAAGTGGGTGCTCACTACAAAGTAACTGAGATTGTCAACTTAAGAGCATACAAACTACAGATGCTGGAAGGCATAAAAGCACCCAAAACCTAGAACATCTCCAACTTAAGAAATTCTACACCTAATGAATAACAACGACTTCCAACATTACCTAAACTTGCCACCTACGACACTACTTGAGTATTATTTATTTTTTCATAATTGAAGTTTTGAACTTGCTTATTTACCTTGAATTTATACATCGCACTTCTTTTTGCTATTGATATTCATCTGAATGCATATTTTCCACATTATGTTGCTATTATCCCTAACTTAGAACTTTGCAGCAAGTGGTTGCCTACTAATGAGGCATTCTTGAAAACTTTTAAATGTAATCTAACTATAAAGCTCCTCAAATAATGCAAGGAATACATGGTAGCTATCAGGTATAATGCTACTATCAGCCCCTTGGGGGCACGTGATTGCCGACATAATCCTACTATAGGCATCTAGAGAGGTACATGGTAGCCACTCTAAAAAAGCCCACTATAGGCGTCTCTCGAGAGCACATGACAACTTCTCTAGAAAAGCTCACTAAAGCTCCACTTGGGAATACATTATAACCTCTCTAGAAAAGCCCACTAAAGGCTCTCTTGAGAATACATGGAAGGCTCTTTGAAGCTTAACCAAGGCTCACCATGTGGATACTTGATATGATGGGCTTTCCATGAAAGAGCAAAAAGTTGATGCCTCCCTAGCAGGTATTTATTATAGAGGCTTAGGGATAATGCCTAAGGAAAGCAACCAATATGAGTGCCTAGGAATGAAGTCTCCTCACTTTCTAAACCTTAATTCTAAAAGTACAAATGTGCAAGACCGATGGTCATTCAACTAACTAAGCCTTCACACAAATGCAAACAAGTAAACACAAAAAAAACCTTTATTGAAGCCTAGAAAAAGACAAATGAGATGTCCAACCAACACTAGACCTCCAAAGATATATGTCAATACAAAAAGAAAAACACGCCAAAATACTACTCAAGCTTACTGAAAAATGCTCGATGGTGTCAAAACTTAAACTTCAACTCTGATTACTACCACTACCCTGAAACAAAGTACCTTTATTTCTACAAAATTGCTTCTATTAGATCCTCCATCATAGCTTCCACCCCAACTTTAGGACCTCTCTTGGGCTCCTCATATCTATTATAGTGCAACGTAAACACAATTGCTCTATATCTAGCTAACACCTAGCCAACTAAAGAAAGATATGGCAAACTCATAAAATTGTAAATCACTAAAAGCCCCCTCAATGACATTCGGCAAAAGGTACTCCCAAGTACAGATGCATAAGCACGCTACCCCCCAACTATGCAAAATAACTTACTTGTATGGAGATCATCACGTGCCACGCCAGGCTCGCCAAAATTCAATTACACTAAAACTAATACATAGGATAAAAATACTATGTCAAGTTGAGATTCTTGGACTTGAAAAATGCAATTATGAGATAAGCAATCCTCATATACTCAAGAATTAGACAAACCTCCCTGCAAACATAAATAGTGCTAGCAACTATAGAGCGCATAATGCAGATGCCCAATGGTGACTCAATATGAGCACCTATGGCACCATGACTTTGACGTTGTAAGAGCACTCTTGGGGTATGCTAAGCATCAACATTCGATAGATGGTACAAATGTGCAAAACTGATGGTCATTCAACTAACTAAGCCTTCACACAAATGCAAATAAGTAAACACAAAAAAAACCTTTATTGAAGTCTAGAAAAAGACAAATGAGATGTCCGACCAACACTAGACCTCCAGAGATAAATGTCAATATGAAAAGAAAAACACACCAAAATACTACTCAAGCTTACTGAAAAATGCTCGATGGTGTCAAGACTTAAACATCAACTCTGATTACTACCACTACCCTGAAACAGAGTACCTTTATTTCTACAAAATTGCTTCTGTTAGATCCTCCATCATAGCTTCCACCCCAACTTTAGGACCTCTCTTGGGCTCCTCATATCTATTATAGTACAACATAAACACAATAGCTCTATATCTAGCTAATACCTAGCCAACTAAAGAAAGATATGGCAAACTCATAAAACTGTAAATCACTAGAAGCCCCCTTAATGACATTCGGCAAAAGGTACTCCCAAGTAAAGATGCATAAGCATGCTACCCCTCAACTATGCAAAATAACTTGCTTGCATGGAGATTAGCACGTGCCACGCCAGGGTCACCAAAATTCAGTTACACTTAAACTAATACATAAGATAAAAACACTAATGTCAAGTTGAGATTCTTGGACTTGAAAAATGCAATTATGAGATAAGCAATCCTCATATACTCAAGAATTGAACAAACCTCCCTGCAAACATAAATAGTGCTGGCAACCATAGAACGCATAATGCAGATGCCCAATGGTGACTCAATATGAGCGCTTGTGGCACCATGACTTTTACGCCGTAAGAGCGCTCTTGGGGCATGCTAAGCATCAACATTCGATAGATGTTTAATGCTAACCTTACACCTCAAACCTTCTTTCTCAAAGTCCGATTCAACCTCGATCACGACTTGAATAGGCTTTTCCTTCCTAACATCTCAATTCTTATGATTCTGTTAGCAAATTCACCTAAGTCCTAAGATAAATACGACATTGAATTTTTCAACGTCCCTCAAAGAATTCCAAGCATGCACCCATGCACACCTAACTTGATCAATAAATAAATTAAATGAATGATTTTATTCTAATAAAGTAAAATAAAGAAAAACAATTAACATATTAAACTTATAATATATTTTTTATATGACATTAAAATTTTCCTATCAAAATAGGAGGCTTTTGATAGGAGGCTTGATGATACTACTAAGAATTGATTATATATCAAGGCTATTCAATAAATTGATCAAAAATGGAGTCAAACCTAAAATTAATTAATTAAATAATAGGGCCAAAGAACCCAAAGAGCAAGCTAAGCTCATAAAGAGGGATAGAAAAACCGAACGGATCTAAGCCCATTAAGATTAAAAAAAACAATAAATACAAAGTCCTAAAGACAACTAGGGAAAAAAATCATTCGCAAGAAATTATAAAACTAGAGAACTGTGGAGAGCAAACAATCACTTTGCATGCATTCTAAAGGAAAATGAACCAACACCCTACTATTTTTCAAAAAGGACCCTAGTTTTATTTCGAGTAACATCACTAATGAACTATTTCATCCAAAATCCTTTTTCAATGAAAAGAATTGAACTGCCAAAATTGGAATCCGCATCTTTTATTGAATGTATATATTATAGAATCATCAAAGAATTCATCTTGTCAGGTTCTATTATTAGATAAACTTCACTGTGTCGACCACATCTACATCTATCAAATTGGGGATGCTTAATTCATTAAGTTAGTATCATCACATGAATACCTCTACTCAATAGCAATTGTTTGTGGAAGAATCTATGGTTTGTTGTTTCATAACTATGGAAGGAAAAATCTTCAGCAAGTGATAAAAGGGGAGTAACATTGGCCTATGTTGTTTACTCCAGAAATTTTTCAATCATTTCATTATTTAATTGAGTTTGGTAACGAATTTTTGCACATTCACAACATTTGCTCCAAGTCATTCTATTAGGAGGTTGTGGATTAAAATATTTACAAAATGGATTCTCCTAATTCATAATGGAAGATAGTAAAGACTAAAGTGAGCAAGTTTTATTGTTGAATGAATAAAGCAAAATGTCTTGTAACGTTGATGAAGAAAGAGGAATAAAGAGAAATAGCACGTACTATGTGAACTCCACAGCCATCACATAATACATGTCTTTGATTTGCAAGAACGGAAGCATTTCATATTTTTCTTCATTGTCATCTATTGTTGATACAAGCTACAGTAAGCATGCGATTTGTTGAGTTAGACTAGACTGCCTTCAATTTAAAACGTTTTTGATAGGAAATGTCATTGCTTTTGAATTGTATTAATCATATAAAATATCAAATGAATTCTTAGTGGGGTTCATTTGACAATTTGAAGTCATATTTCAAAGTCATCACATTTACAACTAGTCACACGCGTAACAATCATTAAGTTAATTCTTTGAGCCAATCAAATCAAATATATATAGCCTATTCGCTGTTTTTAAGGTTAATAGTTTATTCTCTGATTTTAATTATTGAAGGGACTAATATCATCAACTCGCGCAATATATATTATATAATTAGAATAATTTCCATGTGCTATACATCGATTATGATCTATTTTGCATCGTATCTAGCTGTTTGTGTTATTTAATGTCTAAAGAGGTTCACTTACCATCTAAGTTAATTCACGTTTACGTAAAGAAAAATCAAAATTGCAAATTAATTTTTAACCCATACATCAACTCAATCCTGGAGAAAAGAGAAACAAAAAATAATTATAAATTTATGCTCACCCTTATAGTCAATATTCTAGTAATTAATTCTCCAAATCATATCTCACAAACTATTATTAACAAAGCTATAAACAACTCGAGTTGTATAATTAAGGCACATATCTTTTCTAATTTGTAACTTTTTGTAGTTAGTAAACACCATCTTTGGCGTGATAGACATAGACCCAGTTAAGTTTGAGCTTGTTTTTCTACATCAATCTTCTCAACGCATTGTTGGCTCACCTCCAAGGGGCCGTTTGGGTATGTTTCCATTTTCATTTCTTGTTTTTAATATTGGGGATAAAGATTCTTTATCATTCGAACTATGCGTGTTTTTATATTTTACTATCTAAACTTTTTTTGATGATATTTTATCATCTGTACTGTACTTTTTCTTTCTCCTTGCCATACATGAACTAGTTTTGATAAAATATTTCATTGTATTCCACACATAAATATCTGAAATCTTTTCTAAAGGTATTTTTTATCACTTTATTAAAAGACAACTTTTTTTAACTTTAACTTATCACAGGATATGTACCTGAAAGTACACTAAAAAAAATACATTGTATTTTGCAATTTGACAAAACTACACCAAGGAGATGACTATTATGTCCATAAAATTAGAAATTTTGACTATAATACCTAAAAAAGGGAGGGCCCTGGCATTGATATGACAATTTTCTTTTTTTCATAATATTCTACCAGAATTGTTCATATATGGTAAGGCAAAAAAAACAAAAAAAAAAGGAAAAAAGTATAGTTGGGTTAGCAAAGTGTCACAGGAAAAAAATTTAATTAGCAAAGTGCAAAAACGTGCATAGTTTAGATGACAAAATTGAGAAGTTAGTTGAAATTTCTAAAATGAAAATGAAATTATATCTGAACGTTTTATCTTAAAATAATGATTAAGATGCGTATAAAATTGGAAATTTAAGTGGTTTATATTATTTATATTTAAAAAGACATGTTAAATATATGCATACGGTAGATTTCATAAAATGATAGCAAATACTTTATATTAAATCAAATTTGAATTTGATTGATTTGATAATAAGACGTAGATAAGTTTAGAGAAAATTAAAAATAAAATAAAAATACATATAAGTTGATAGTTATTAATTTCCTGACAAATGAGAAATGTAAAGAGAGTTTGAAATGAGAACAAACACCTCCAAACTTCTCTCTAATATCACCCAAGTATATCCGAAGGAGTTAATTTGCCCCAACTATATGCAATAAATGGATGGGTTTCAAATAAAATAGTTTTTGTTGCTATAATAAAAATAGTAAATCCATATAAATCATAAAAGCCTTCCATTTTCGGTTGTAATATTTTATAAATTTTTCAAATTTTATGTATTTTAACGTTTGACATATGAGTTCTGGTGGTGTTGTGGAAACCTAGAGGTACTTGACAACATTGCTTTGACTTGTAAAAGAACATAAATATAGAATTAAAATTCAGCGAAAATCTATACAATAAGAGACACCAACTCTACACAAACTCAATATCTTTATTTGCCTAATTAAATTAATTGAGTTTGTTCGAAAAATTTATTTTAAATTATTCTATTAAAAAGTCGTCAATTTCAAAATCTATAGGCCGAATTCTTTTGGGTCAAAATAAGCAAAATTGAAGAGCACAAGTGAGCGAGAGGTATTATTCTGAATCAACTTATTAGAATATTTTGTAGTAGTGATAAAGAAAGAAGACTCAAATGAAAAAGTGTAAATATACAATGTTGATTTACATAGTCATCACGTTAATATTCCCAATTTGCACAATCAAAGCATTTCACGTTCGTGTTTGTCATCATCTATATATTCAAGCATATTTTGTTGGGTTAGGTAACATTCAACAAGGAATTTCTAATTTATTAATTCTTTTATCATGGGAAAATTATTAGATATCTGTAAACTTCGTTTCAGGGTAGGACAACGTTACTGCTTTAATTTAGAGTGGTATTAATCACACATAACTAGCAAATAAATTGGAATCATATAATTTCAATTCCTTTTTTTATGTTATTTTACATTTTTAGTTATTACACATGTAATCATACTAAGGGTTTATTAGGTTTCAAACTCCAAACCTCATATTTATATGTGTGACGACGGTGATATTATTAGAGCAATTGACCATTTGACAAATTTTTAATTACTTATAAAGATAATAAGATTAAGTGACACTATAACAAATTAAAATGATTTGTACAGATAAAATCTATATAACCTACTCTTATGCTCATGGTCAATAGTTCACTCTTTGGTCTTAATTATTGAAGGAATTTGTATTGATCAGCAACTAGTCATATAATTTATTATATTAAATGCCCTTAGTCAAAAAAAACATTTGAATCCATAGTATACAAATTTTTGTAGTATTGTTATAGTATATAATATATATATATATATATATATAGAAATTACAAGGGATGATTAACTTTCCATATATATAAAACCAATATGATTTGAATTAATCTTCCCTAAGTGTTTTGTTCAACATAATATTTCACTAGAAAACAGTGTTAACTATCTTTCACTAAAGTTTTCAGATGATCAATTTTGAGGGGAAAATTGTATTTTTCATCTCAATGTATGTTATGATTTGCAAGTGCAATACCAAGGATTTTAAAATAGTCTATTTTAATTCCAATCACTATAAAAATAAACTAAAAGAATAAATTAGTGATTAAATAATAACTAATAATAAAAAAATATCACTAATTATATATATTAAGTGACAAGATTTAGCCACATTAATAATTTTTACAAACTAAATAATGACAAGAATATTTTTTAAGTTCTCATTATTAATAATTAGAAATGCACCTATGTTGACATCTAATGATAGCGAAAACCTTTTCACAAGTTATTATAATAATTTTTATTATCACTAAATTGTTATCATAATGGTGTCACTAATTGTAAATGGTGACAACGTAAAACAATAGCTTCTATCATTATTGAGTCATATTATGACAAAATAAAAATTATTGTTATTTACTAATGACAAAATAATAACTATTATTACTTAATACATATTATTAGTGATTGTCACTTATTAATTTATTACTAATATTATATTTTTTTAGTATAAATTACATCATCGTTGCCATTTTTGTCGCTCCTTTAAATATTAAATTGATAAACCACATGTCTTGCACTTGGCCGTTGACCCTCTTTAAATGCTCTGCAAGTTAATTTTATACAATAATTTTCAAAATAATCAATTTTAATTTTATATTTAGGTAAAATGTAAAATTATGATCGTAGCAATGATCATTTTACGTTTTAGGACCAAAATTTAAAATGATATTAAAATATGATCAAAAATCATTAAAAATCGATAAAAAAAATAACAACAGCCATCGAAAAACACAATCAGTACCAGTGATTTGTGTGGTGCTTATGTGGTACATGCGTGAAACATCGGTGCAGGAACCACGTAAATAATCATTGGTGCTAACTGTATTTTTCAGTGATCACTGTCCTTTTTCTTTCAATTTTTAATAAATTTTAGTCCTACTTTAATATTACCATAAATTTCAGTCTCACATTGTAAATTGGCCATTGTCACAGTCCTATTTCTGCAATTCACCCTTATATTTAACTATCCTATTCTAATCTTAATCACATGATTATATCCTACCAATCATTTTCCATTACTAATTGTGTTTCTTAGTTTTTTCTAATTTTTAAGCATTAATTAACGTGTTGTAAGTTATTTTTTCGCGATCTGTCAGTTATGCCTTAATTCAGTTAAATCTTTTTATTTTTCATGAAATACATTTACGTAATAAGTAATTTTATGTTTCATTTCGTTGTTTAGAATTTTATAATCCTTAGCCAATAGCAGGTTCTTTCCCAAAACTTTGATACCAACATTACCAAAGGATGATAAAGAATTTAAGATGAAGATTAGACTCTTAAAGAAACTGCTAAATATGATCAAAATATAAATAAATATATATATATATATATATATGATTTTGAGCCAAAAATGAAAATGCCATGATAGTGACCTAGAATTTATTTATTATTTTTTAATTGGAAAACAATGTCGAATGTGATGAAATATTCGTCCGGATCACAATCCAAAACACAACAAATTATCTCTAGTAATACTCCAATCCCACTAATCCTAATTCCATTTTCTCAAAAGAACTAATCATATATGTTGTGATCATTATAATTATGCATAAAATAATAAATATTAAAATATAATTTCACCCCACTAACCTAATAAAAATTTTACCAATTTAAAATTTATAGTACAAATCCCTCCTTCAAATTAAAATAAAACATATCTCCCAAAATAACCTAACTACTTTTCAAAACAAAACGAAATACACATTATATTCTCCAAATCTCACTCCAAAAAATATACCATCTTTCAAAATATTTTTCTCAAATACCCAAAATAGTACCAAACAAACCCTTAAGGATAAATATTTTTTGATCTCTTATGGGAACTGCTTTTCATTTTGTTTTCTTTTTGATTCTTTTGTTCATATATTCCACGTGCTGTACCTTTTTCTAAGTAGGGTTTGGGTGATTCAATTATAAAAGATTTTCATATTTTCAAGTTTAATATCACTACATTCATACCTTAACTTTAGTTTGTTTTTTTT
>JACGDI010003475.1:115059-130550 GCA_014898725.1 Jacaranda copaia | reverse complement strand
AAAAACAAAATGTCTCAGAAATTTAAATAAAGACATGAAACACCAAAGATTTAAACTGATGAATTATCTGCGCCAATCGAATTCATTATGTAAGAATTGACTATTGCCTTCCAACCGATTAGTGTTTAATATTTTCAATGTTTGTCCCCTCAAATTTTACTTTTCGTTTTCCATCAATCGTTTCACATTATCGTAATTTTTCTATTTATCCTAAAAATTCAAGTAAATTTATTAAAATTATTAGAAAAAGTATATCTATTGGGTGGCAATGAATTGTAAAAATTCACAAAATGGATAATTTTGGTTTAAAACAGGAGAAAGTGAAGACCATATATACATGTGTGAACTTTATTTCTAATGAATTTAGTAGATGCCTTATAATGTTGATGAAAAAAAAAAGATTTAAAAACTAATACTATGTGGTCTCACACAGTAGCAGACATCACATAAATATTTTTTATTGCAAGATGGAACCACTTCGCATTCTCTTTTGACACCATTTACCATTGATGCAAACTATTGCAACAATATGTTTTGTTGGATTATGCTGCCTTTATTAAAGAATCTCTAGTCTCACTTTCTTTTAACAATGAGAAAATAAATATATGTAATTTTGTTTTGAAATAGGAAAAAAAACGTTTTGATAGAAAATGTCATTGCTTTTGAATTTATTAATCATATATTAGCAAATCAATTCCTGATGACAATCATTCAATAATTGCGAGCCCTTTCTTCAAAATAATTACATTTTACAACAATTAATTATACATTAATATTTGCACAAATTATTTGCACAAATTAAATTTTTATAGTCTATTTTTATGTTTAATTATACATTAATATTTTATTCGTTAGTAGTAGTTGTTGAAGCATTTGGCATAATTAGCTTATGCATAATACAATCTTTCATACATGTTAAATACCTTTAGGATCTCGTGTGATATGCATGGACCATAGAAACATAAATTTGCATAAAATTTATTATATTAGAAAACTATACAGTGATTAGAAGACTAAATAACTTTTCATATATAACCAATATTATTTCAGTTAATCTCATGTTCGTCCAACATAATGTTTTGCCACCATGAACAGAGTTACTCATCTTCCAACAAAATTGTGCCGTGATCTAACTCGGAGTATTTATTTATATTATTTAATCTCTAAAGAAAATATTTGCAATATTCAAGTTTAGGTACTTGACTTGTGGTCCAGTGGCTTGTAACCCGAGTAGCATCATTCTCCCCTTATTAGGGTGGAAGCCTTGTATTCGACTCCACGTGATCGTGTTGTATACACTTTATATGCCTTATTGATAGTAAAAGCAACAAAAATCAAAACTCAAATAAGTCTAAGATAAGCTTGTCAATGCCCCAGCCCCATTCTTAATAACTCCCCACAATCTATACTGTAATTGCCTTAAAAAATCTTAAACTGGACCTATAAATAATTAATAAAGAACAGAGGAACAATCACATTTGCACATAGATGTATCATTAAATAACAGTAGGGCGCGCAAAAACAGCGACATGCATGTGTCCCTCAAAAACAAAAAAATGATAACATTTATAAGAGGGGTCCATAATTACAATATTTCGTACAATATATAATGACCTTTTACTACTATGGGAAATTCTTTCCTCGGTAGAAAAATGGCTCTTTTCATGAGATCAACTTTTTTCTTAATAATACTAGTTTTGATCCTTGCTTCTTTTTCTAGTGGGTGCAGCTAAAGGTATGATGTCATTATTTTATTCTTTTTGTGACATTAATAAAATGCAACAAAAAATAGATTAAATGACATGTTAAAATGTCACAAAAAGTACATTAAATGACAAGCTAACATGCCACAAAAATTGCATGCAGTGACATATTAAAATGCCATAAAAAAACCTTTTAAATGACATTATAACATACCATAAAAAAATGCAGTAAATGACATGTTAAAACGCCATCAAAGGTTTTTTTAATGATGTGCTAACATGCGACAAAAAATATAACAAATGATATATTAAAATGTCACTAAAAGATTCTTTAAATAACATGTTAGCATGCCACAAAATAATATATTAATGGCATATTAAATATCACAAATGATTTTTTTTAGATATATATGTTAACCTAGCCCAACTCCTATATATATATATATATATATCTTAATCTATCCCCGCTTTCCAATTGTGAGACTCTAACATTGTTCCATTAATTTTTATAAGATTCGAATATGCAACCATCTGTTTGCAAGAATATGAGTTTACTATCAAACTATCCATTAATATTCAATATAATTAAATATATTAATTTATTTACATAGTTTGGAAGTACATTTACTCAATTATTTAAATATATGAATGCGCCCAAATTTATTATATAAAATACACTAATTTTTTCTTAAATCAAATAGGGCATCAATACATTAATGATAATATATATTTATAAATTTTATATTTATTGATATACCTATTTATTATTTATCTACTTTGCAAATTTTTTTTATATTGCATCATGATTAAATTATGAGTGACTTCTTTTTTTTTTTAACCCAAAAAAAGGTATTGATTCTAGTTAAATGCCTTTAACATATAATTATGTTGGTTGTTTCAATAAAATTCCACTACGTTTTTACAATATTTATTAATCAATTGACACTAAGTATTATATTACAGTGATGTTTTTTTACTATCATGATATCACTTTAATATATCTCTATACTATAAAAAAAATCATTAATGTACTGATTAACTATTGTGGCATCTTTTTCAAATGACACTATAATTAAATAACATTAAAAATTTTTAAGAAAAATTAGTTGCATTGGTTGAATGCCCTTAAAATACATTTTTGTTGGCATTTTCAATCAAATGTCATCATTTTTATTTGTCATCTATTAATCAAATGCCACTAAATATTGTAATATAGTGACATTTTTTAATAATTATTACTATATTACTCTTGTGTGTCACTACACTAGAAAATGTCATTAAATTAGTGCCACTAAAATATTTCATAACATTTTTTCCTAAATGACACTATAAATAAATATGAGTGGCATTTTCTAAGAAAAATTAGTGGCACTAGCTAAATGCCGACAAAATACATTTTTGTTGGTATTTTTAACCAAACACCACTATATTATATGTCATTCAATAATCAAGTGCCACTAAATATTTTATTATAGTAGCATTTTTCAAGTGACTAACACTATATTACCTTCATGTGTCATTATATTAGAAAATGCTATAAATATTTTGTGATATTTTTTTTTCCAAATGACACCATAACTACATATTAGTGGCATTTTTTTAGAAAAAATTAGTAGCACTAGTTAAATGTCTTTAAAATAAATGTATCTTGACATTTTCAATTAAATGTCACTAATTTATTTGTCATTTATAACCAAATGCCCCCAAATATTATACTATAGTGGCATTCTTTGACAACTATCACTATCTTAATTTTTTGTGCCATTATCTTATAAAATGCCACTATGTTGATGTCACTAAAGATCATATTTGTGATTGCTCTAAATGGGTTCTAAAAGCAAACATGTCTTGTGAAATGGATTAAACTTTACATACAATCAATACGATAATTAAATTTAAATAATCAAACTGATAATTACAACTTATAATCTTTTTCGCTTTACAAATTTCCTCCATCTTCTTGCATGTTTTGTTGTGCATCTTATTCTTTTATGCATCTCTTATTACCTATCATTAAAAAAATTTATTTTTATGAAATAGAATGATGAAATTCTGCTTTTTGAATTGTGAAACCCACATTTTTAAGTCATTGGAATGAACTCGGAACAGTAGAATACCAATCTAAATGGAAAATTATGTGATCAACATCAAGGTTACCGTGCTATCACATAACAAGTTGAAGAATTTGCTTTTCCTTCTATCACATTGCTTGCATTAGCTCCTTACATTGCAAATAAGGCAAAAAAAACGCTAGAATACCGACTAAATTTTGTTGGTAAATTGGTCTAGAAGCAAGCCAATCGCGAAAACTATGGACGGAGACATTCAACGGTCCAAGAAAACTCAATATCTTCACAGACCGACTTGTTAAACTTTGGTCTTCACTATCACGAAAGAATTGATTTTGTGTCTAACTTGCTTGAAAAATTAGCTCAAAAAATGAGAATTGTTCAAGACTCGGAGATCATTACTCATATATTTAATCAATATAAAAATCTAACACACCCCAAGAGCATAAAAAATGAACGTTTGATCCGTAGAATAATATAAACTAGATAACCTAACACCAAGAATACATAACTCTAATACCATATCGAATAATAAACTTTAGATTTAATACACCCCAAAAAATAGCTCAAACAGTGATAACTGTCCAAAATCATACATAAAAACTTAAAGAATCTAGTAATTACATACAAGAAAAATTTTCTAGAATTAATTAAAATGATATAATAGCTCAAATTAATAGCATTTGTCTTGCATGGCACGCCGAATACATCACCCAGAGGAGCTGACCCCAGAATACCTGTCGAAAAGTGCACATACGTGTCACTTGGACTCCATGCAACTTCTTGCTCTATTTTTGTTCAGCTTTCCATCTGGCTTCCTCACTCCCTGCAGCACTTGTTTCTGGATCTGTTTCTACCGCAGACCTTCATGGATTTGGTTAACGGCTTTCTCAACATTTTCGCACCTATTTTCACGATAAGCACATTCTTCTTCTTCTATTCGTGGTACCATTGCTTCAAATCTCTCCAGTACATCTGGTGTTCCATTTTCAGCGAAAATTTGACAGGAAAGGTCGTTGTCATCGCCGGAGCTTCTTCTGGGATAGGAGAGGTTTGTACTTATTAATTATTTAATTTGCCTGGTGAATAATTATCTCCATTACATTGTCAGTTTACACTGATTCAGAACCAGCTAGCTGACTATATATAACATTTGCATCATTTTTTGAGTAAGAAAAATGCTAATCTTTTGGTGTTTGCTTGAGTTTTGTGCATGGATGGAGTTGTAGTTTGGGAAAATATATATATATATATATATATATATATCAGGTTTAGCAATTTTAAATTTTAAATTGTGATTGAGGACAGCACCTAGCTTACGAGTACGGAAAGAGGGGTGCATTTTTGGTTATTGGGGCAAGAAGAGAGAACGCTCTGCGAGAAGTTGCAGAGAGGGCCTATTTACTTGGCTCTCCTCGTGCTATCCCACTACCAACTGATATCTCCAAAGTTGAAGACTGCAGGAGGTTGATTGAAGAAGCCATAAATCAATTTGGGCGATGTAAGTACCTGAAAGTATGAGTGTAATCATAATACCCTCTATTCGATTGAAGAAGCAAGAATTAAGCCAATTTCAGAATCCATTTAATAAATTTGACTGTTCTATAAACTCAGTGGATCATCTGGTGATGAGTGCCGGTGTCACTCCAGTAAGCATGTTCGAAGATACGATTGAAGTCACCAACTTCGCACCAGCAATGGTAATTAACTTTAGCTGTTACCTAAGATGTGATGGGCGATTTTGTATTGAAATAAAGCCATTATACCGAAAAACTTGAAAGCTAACATTAGAGATTTGTTGATTTGTATTCACAGGATACAAACTTCTGGGGTTTAGTTTACGCAACTTATTTTGCGGCTCCGTACTTAAGGATGACACAAGGCAAGATTGTGGTGATTGCATCTTCGGCTAGTTGGTTGAATGCACCACGGCTAAGCTTCTATAATGTTAAGCACTCATCGTCTTCTATTGTTGTCTAACTTAGTTCTGGACACATATATAAAATCTTGTTTCTCTGAAGCAACACCGTATCTTGTTCCAGGCAAGTAAAGCTGCAGTCGTAAGTTTCTTTGAAACTCTGCGGATTGAGTTTGCATCAGATATAGGGATTACATTAGTCACTCCAGGATTGGTCGAGTCAGAGATGACGAAAGGCAAATTCCTTAACAAGGATGGAAAAATGGTTGTAGACCAAGATATGCGAGATGTAAGATCTTAACTTCTAATCCGAAGCAACTACATTTCTTTCTCCGTGAAAGACTATAATCCTATAAAGAGAACGCAAATATGAGCTTTCTATTAGAATCTTCAAATATTTGAATGGAAATGAAAAACTTGCTTACATTATAAATACTGTCAGGTTGTGATGAGCGCCATTCCAGTAGAGTTGGTTGGACAATGCGCAAAGGCAATTGTCAACAGTGCATGCCGTGGAGATAAGTACTTAACAGTGCCACCCTGGTTCAGGACAACCTTCTTCATCAAGATGTTGTGCCCTGAAGCAACAGACTGGTTCAACCGCTGGTTTTCAATCACTGAGCCGGGAATTCCACCAACAGAAGCGATTAGCAAGAAAGTCATAGATTTGCCTGGACTAAAGGACATCTTGTGGCCAGATTCCATCAGATGCCCAAAGATCAAAAGTAACTGATCAAGAAGAGGATGCTAAATTTCCAGCTCACAGATTCTCTCAAAGTCTTTCTAATGAATTTATGTAAGAACTTGACAGCAGAAATTTGAATAGCAATTCCAAGCTGCTAAGAATGATGCTGTAACAGTACAAAAAGTGAACCTCCTCGTTGTTAAGGCTCTAAGTTCAACAAGTTGATCTGTAAAATTTACAGGGGGTCCTAGTTCTTTCGTGCATTTGCAGCTGGAACAGAATCCGGTTTTCATTAGGCACTGAATGGTACAAACTGGTATAAATATATCCTCTTGCAATAATTAATGTGTCACTACATCCTGCTCCAAACACTAATGTTGTCAGGGTAAGGCATCATTTACTCGCTGACATCAATTTTACCACTACCCTGAAAGCTTATTAAAACATATACCTCTACGAGATTGCCTGTTGGAACACATGAATTCAGTAAAAGTTTGTACACGGAAGGCAAATTTGTTCAAGAGCAGTTGCTAACCTCATTGTCATGATGAAGCTTCTCACTCCTTTGTGTCACAACTAATGAGTTTGCCACCTGTATAAATGTCTACTGGCTTAAGGAGACAAGTCAATAGGATTCAAATGAGATGGATTCTGTAGCTGAGTAGAACTTATAGATTTAAGCCTCTTTAGAAGCATCCAGGAATCGGATGCAGGACAACCTTGGTTCATTTCAACAGCAACTGGAACAGGAGAGGCTTTATTCATCTCTACAAGCATTGTCCCCTGAGAAACAAAACATTCAGAATAAATACTAGCTTAGACTTCATGTTCAAAAGATTTGAACTGTCACCAGGAATGAGAAAATCGTACAAATACTACATTTTACAGATTTTCTTGATTCATGATTGTGATATTATGAATGAATAAATTAATAAATAGTATTTCCTAAAGAGTTCCCAAATCATATATTGGTAAGATGACACCAGTCATACTGATTACTAAGAACTACTTGTCATGGAGGTCTTTTAGGAGTTCCTCATAGATCCAACACGAGTAGGAACTAAAAAGTTCAACAGCCTTACAATTTGAGCTTGAACTTGATCCGTAGTTCGGAAACAGCATCAGACTCTAATGCCGTTTCAAGGTCCGACCACATGCCTATACCATATTAGGTTAAAGCCATTCCAAATGAAATAATAATGTCCTCAGATCTAAGCCTCGTCTAAGCCTGGCTTGGAGCTTGAGTACAATTAAAAGAAGATAAGTTTTTTCCCCAAAATAATGAAATACCTATGGAAAACCATTGTAATTTGTAAGATAAACTATTAATAAGAATTCACGAAAATGTATGGTGAGCATTCAAGAAAATGTAAAACAAGTCCCTTGTAAAGAAGGTAAGGACTGGAGAGGTTCGAGGCTGCATCTCTAAGATGGAACCAGGCTCCCTATTTCAGGTAACTTAGAGCATGCCTAGCGCGAAGATAAGCTAAGCTAAACAACTTCAACTCCCAGCCTGGCTTCACCTTAAATATGCTAATGCTCATAGTCTTGTATAAGTTTTCTAACAGCAGCAAAATAAAAAATTCCTGAAAAAGATGCATCACAAGTTTTAGACAGTAGTGAATAAAGAGTTCTGGATATTGCTGCAAACCAGCCCACCAATGGGAATATTAGGGAAATTCTCTAATTTGGAGTTGAACTTGAGCTCAAATTCATAACAGGAAGCTCAGACTATGGCCAAAGATTATTGCATGAGTAATGTAATTGAACTTAGCTCAATCAGAACAGCATCATATTCATTTTCATGGAGGCTTTAGCTTGAAGCAAAGGCCAAATTAATAAGATACATCATCCTAATTTGAAATATTTTGTTATATGTGAAAAAAAGTAAAAGAATATCTAAACAAAGCTTGCAAACAAGAACAACCAGGTTTGGCCCCCAATTGATAAATTTTGAACTCATACACAAACATCAGTTAATCCAGCTTGAAAAGCTAAAGCTGGATGAGTCATCCATTTTATTTACATCCTTGGATCTAAGGCAATCAATACTAGACATAAAGGTTTGATAGGCAACTTATTATTCTTGTCATATTGTTGTTAAGTTTGTAAAATGTTACTGATGAAAATCAATGAAAGTGGCATCTTATAAGAATGTCCTAGAAACCCCATAATATTTCCCCCATAAATTATCTACAACAGGTTCATATCTTGTGTAGTGAACTCAAATAGATGCCTCTGCTAGACTTATGGATAAAATACGAAAATGGGTTTCTGGTTACAAGTAAACAAAACATCCACAGAATCCTACCTCAAAATTAACCAAGAATATCTGCAACTGTTTTAATATCTCCTTCATCTCACTGACTCTCTTGCTGTCTGAAGATGCAAGAGCACTAGTAACCTCCTCAGGAGAATAACCTATTCCATTCTGCACGACCTGAAGGACAAAAGCAATTCATTGATGCACAGATAAGCATCTAAGAGTCAATTATAAATGAATTACTCACATTATGATCAATGAGGATCTCAGAAATGAGGCTGCCATCATCAACATAAACACGAAGCTCATATGTAGCCCTTCTTTTGTATTGAAATCCCTTAACACCAGTCAGAAAGCACTGCAAAAAATGACGGTTAACAAATCCACTATAAAGATCAAATACAAGACACTGAGGCAATGTGAAATTCCACATAAATTCAAGTGAATTACATATATAAGCACTTGTAAGCAAGTACTACAACTCTGTGGCAGGCAACAGGTAAGCATAGTTCACAAAACACCTAAACCAAACCAGGCAACCAACCTACTCCAGTCTCAGGCAATGTAGGAAGAGGAATTTAAAAATTGAAACCTCAAAACAATACCATAATAAAGCAACAGTGAGAAAATTATCTACAAAAGAAGGTGAATGCTATCAAATTAGGAACAAATTAAAGAAAACTATTAAGTCATGTGATGGCGCACACTATTTGTTCACTTCATATACCCAAGTACTAACTGCTAAAAGAACCAATTTCATAAATGTAATGTCTACAACTCTTCACTTCATAAGAGGAAATTTATAATACAACCAAATCAACATTAGGTTGTAATGGTTGTAATGAAGAAAAAATCACAAGATCAATTCAGTAGTCCATTCATTGGTCATACCTTTATTTTTCCTCGAACAGCAGAAGCTTCATCGATTGCCACGCACTTTGCTGACAAACTAGCCAAGTAAGTAAAAGGGATTTCTTTATCTCTAGAAAGTATATAATGGTGTTCCAACTCATCCACCATAGATATTTCCTCAACATCCATGTCAACGGTGGATGATGTGTTTGGCTCCACATCATCCCTACCGACTGGAACCTTAACATCTTCCACAGGTGTGTAATTGGCAGGGATGCCTCGGGGGTTAACTGCATAGAGCAAACATAAGCAAATTGAGAACATCTGAGATAAAAGAGAAATATGCAGTCATTCAAATATTTGAAGTCTATATTAGATAAATACACCTTGTCGACTCCCCCTTAAAGGCATCATGACTTCTGCTGTGGGTTCATCAATACGCTGTTGAATGTTCACAAATTCTATTGGCTGCACATTAGACAATGTACTGGGCTCAACATTACTCCTACTTACAGGAACTCCACAGTCTCTTCCAGACCTGTCATTACGATGGACGCCAAATGCACTTCCTATGGAACATGAATGCAATCAAATTGGAAATCTTAAACTGAGTAGTACGAGAAACATAGAGATATAAGTTCTATGAGTCTCTTGAATAGACAAACCTTGTCCAACAAATGGTAACAGTGTATTTGAAGGTACATCAGTACTCCATGGAACTTCATCAAGTTTGCGTGGCTGGAGTGCAGCTGATGTGTTAGACTCCACATTATTTCTACTGATTGAATTTGCAAAGGCTTGTCTCTGCATATTATTGGCAGAGATACTACCCGCAGTTCCTATGGAGCATGAATGCACAACAAATGAGGAGAACAAAACCAAATATCATGAGAGCCACACCTAGTATATGAGTTTGAAGGCCTACACAAATTGACATACCTTGCCCACTTGCCTGTAGAGGTGTTGTTGTATTCACCCTGTTGTTCCTATCTACATGCCCTGGAACAGCATCATCACACAGTGGCCACGCAGCAAGAGTTGCTCTAGTTGCCAGAGGAGGAGCCAACCCTGCCCTATTTCTGACATTGAGTAATTAATAATTATATCCCAGTCATGGAGATCTGACTCATTATTCTCTTTTTTTCTTTTTTTGTCCAAGTCTATATTCCATTCCAACCATGAGCACCTCAAAAGGTTAAATCACTGATCTCAAGAGCACTCAAATCTCCAAGAATTTTACAGAAACAAATGTAAACAATTCCTCTATATGCCAAAATGGTACCTGTTGCTACATCAGAGACACTTGAAAATACTTCATTCAGCCTACGCACTCCAGACAAGTGTTAATTATATAAGCAGTTAAACTAGACCAAATGCCTAGAGAAGCTCATCAGAAAACATGGAATGAGTGAAAGCTAAAATCAGTGCTCATATGTAAAAATTCACATTCCTCCTACTCAGGTAATTCATAAATGCATATATAGCGTAATGAGCCCTGTGCAAATAAAATCATCCACAGAGAAATGCAGTTATAAATGCCTCTAGTTTATGCCAAACAGTAATTTTGGATTTTTATTCAAAAGAATAAAAGGGACATTCAATTAGTGAAAGGAAATGACTACCTTTCATCCACATAAGACCATTATAATAAAGTCAACCGCAATAAACTTCCTAGATAATTAGAGCAATTACATTGCTGGACTTCTCAGATACCTTTTGCCCCGTGGTGGTTTATTTATTTCAGTAACAAGCCTCTGCCGTGCAGCTTCCAACTCCTCAACAGTACCTCCCAAAACTTCAAGAACTTCAGGGACCAACATCAACAGTCCGTGCCTAATATTTACATTACCAACAGCTACCTGTTTGAATTTTCAGAAATTTAATCAACTGCTATCAGCCCCCGTTTAGCTAATCAAGGACCATGAATCAACCAGATGTACTTGAGCAAAAATAGAATGGAAACCTTCAATCCAGCAGGGGCCAGAACTTCAAGATCTTTTATAGGCCTATATTCCATGCCAAACACACGCTGGACACCGTCTGTCATAGACAACTTGAGACACCTCTTGATTCCTGGTGCAGCATTTTGGTACCTTCCACGAAGAGGGCAGCTGATATTCACTATCTCATCCACCTATATAAGCCGCATCAGATATGCAATTAGCTCTAAAAATGTTTGTGTTTTAGAAACTCAGATTCCAGCAAATACATGATATATACCTATTTTAACTTCAAGAACACACTCACATACAGACCAAATTATTTGCAAATGTACCAAATACACACAGGCTTCACTAAAGGTCATAGAACAATTCAACATAAGTCATATCCTAAAGCATTGCTATAACATTCCTTATGTCAGCCGTTAATTAGAAATTTAATTGCTACGAAATGCTAATTACTTTTACATATATTCAACAAAAATAGGATCTTAATTCTTAAAGGCACATCTTTTCATTGAATGATATCAAAATCTTGCATCGGCAAGAGTCAACTGAATTTTTCTTATAATGTACGCGTGCCTCTATTTACTGATTTTTCTACAATGTTTTGCAGTAAAAAACTCTTTGTCGAGCACTTTTATCACCTTTCTACACATTGTTGGTTACAATTAAATTCCTATCATAATTGATTTCCCAAGTGTGACACAGATTGTCAAACAGATGCACCATACAGAAGTACTGCAGAATACAGCTCTTTTACTTACCTGCAAAACAAAAGGCCCTTTGAGATCAAACAAATGCAAGGCATGCACGTTTGGAGGAAGCACCCCGGCCCCGCAATAATTCATGTCCGAGAACAAGAACTGCCGGAAGCAAAGCTTTGCCTTTGCTGAATCGTCCATTCCCTGAAACCCCGGCATCGATGAGTGAAGCCCATGCAAGCAAGAATCCAGCCATTCCCTTTTCAGTCTCAGCCCTAGACTTTCGAGAACCCCATTCACTGGAGATTCTGATACCTCGAAATAACTCAAACTATCGTTTACACTACGGAAATTGGAATTGTTAGTGGTGTCACCGTTAATATTTTCTTCTTCGTCTCCGGATATGTCTATTGGAATTGATTCAGAGGGGCGGCTTCCGCTTCTGTTAGTGTTGATGGTGGTGGAATTGTTGCTGCCGGGAGTGGGGTTTGAGGAGTTGAGGGTTACTGTTTGGAAATCAGTCTCGATATCGTCGATGGCAATGTCATCTATCTCTTCATCTTGTTGTTGTTGTTGTTGTTGCGGCGGTGGTGGTGGTGGAGGCGGCGGCGGCGGATGTGGCTCTTCCTCTTCCTCGTCGGAAGAGCAGACTACGCGGAGGCGCCTTGTCGACATTTTTTATCTCTACTTCACCCTTTTAGCCCACTTTCCCTCCACTTTTGCTTTCTCTGCACTTTTAAAGGGAAAACGGAGACGAGTTAAGCCAATAATTGGCTCATGAGCCATGATGAAACTGAAATACTTTGGACGGATTGGGCTAGATCAGCTTATTCTGGGCTCTCAATGCTGATTTGGATCCAATGTTCCTAAATCTGAATCAAATTGAGCTCCCAATGCAAATCCGACAAAATTTAGGATCTGTTTGCTAGTTTGTTTAAAATATTTTACGAGCTTATATATTTTATAAAATATTTTTTAAATTTATAAAATACTAAATTTTATTTTAAAAATAAGTTAATTAAGTGTTTTAGGTATAAAATAAGCTAATTAAGTGTTTTAGGTATAAAAAAAATTTCGAGCTTATAAAGTATTAGTAGTTGATATTTCGTAACCACCATGATTAAACTTATAGGAGTATAATAAGATTTTAAATATAAGTTAGAAATTTATTATCTTTTCTTAGAGAGCTTATAAAATATTAATATTTTATTTTAGGAGTTTATAAAAAAAATTAAAATTTTGCAAAATTTGTAACATCTTATAAGTTCTTCAAAAAATTTTATAAAATGTTTAAAAGATTGGTAAATTTGGTAATATTTTGTGTATGCATATATATAATTGGTATAATTTTGTAACTAGAAATCATGTCGTTTCTAAATATTTCCTGAATTTGATGTTTGTATTTTTATTGTGAATTTTAATGAGTTAATTATAAAATATCCATTGGTCTTGATCGAATCCTTGGACAGTCAAGTTTCATGGAGTGCAATTGTAGCATCACGTTGAATTAAAGTTTCAACATAAGCACAGTTCTACATGGATGATTTAAGAAAAAACTATATGAAAATGAGATACCGCTATGAACTAATGACACTACAAGAAAACTGCCTTTCACCAATGGAAAAATTCGTCGGTAAATTAGAAAAATTCATCGGCAATAAATTTTACCGATGGATTTACTGACAAAAATTATCCGTTGGCAATAACCCCACCGGTAAATGTTACCAACGGATTTTAAGTTCGTCAATAATAATTACCAACGGATTTTCTGACAGATTTTTCGTTGGTAAATTTGGTATGGACATTGGTTAAATTACCAACAAAAATCCTTTGGTAAATATTTACCAACTGATTATCCGTCGGTAAATTTAATTTTTTTTTCCGTTGGTAATCTGTAGTTAATATTTACCAACAGAATTTTTGTCAGTAAATTTAATCTTTTTTTTTAATTTAGATTAATAATCCATCGGTAAATCCATCAGTAATTTTTGTTGGAAAAATTTTTCTTTTTTAAATAAAATTTTAATAACCTTTAGCAATTAAATATACTAATTAATGCTAAATACGACAAAAATAAAACTAACATCAAATATCAATTCTTCATCAAATCCATCATCAAATAATATTAACTATATTTTCAACAAACCAAAACTTCAAAAATCATCACAATTTTAACAAACTAATTCAACACAACTATAACTCAACAAACAAAACCTCAATAAACTACAAACTTCAATAAAACCACAACACAAAATTGCAATTTCAAACAACTTAAACTTCAACAAACTTTTCAACAATTAAATTTACATAAAATGCAAGTCAAAAGTATTAAGTTCACAAAACCACAAACTCCATAAAACCACAAAACAAAACCATAACTTCAAAAAACTAAAATTTCAACAAACTATTCACGGACTAGGTCACATAAAATGCAAGCCAAAAGTACCATAATATCCAAGTGAAAACACATGCAACTATTGTTTTAACTCTTCTCTATTTATGAGTCTTTACCACCTTAATCTTCTCTTGTTATTGAATTGTTCTTTTTAACATCTTGGATCAACTTCTTGATAACCTCTTCAAGTGAAGATGACACTCTTCTCTATAGGATTTAACCCATCAACTTGGTCCCTAGCATATAAATTTTATGCGCTCATCAACAATATTGTGATTAGCCATGACCTGTTAAGATCACATATTAATAAAAATATTAGATATATAATATATCTAATATATTGTGCACTGAATTATAACTGTCAGTTACGTAAAGGCTCATCAGCATCTTTCAAAAGGTCAATGAACTTTTATGCATTAGGATTAGGCAGTTGTTCATTGCTTTCAGAATTATCATCACTGTTGAAACCCCAATTGAAGTCAAGTCCAGCAGCATTCATCACCATTTCCCTCAAACCAAAACTTTCTTCACCTTTAGAGCATGAAGGTCCTTCATGAGAAGGCCTATTTTCATAAGACTCACCATGTGTGACCCAGACAATTGCTACTATATTAGACAAGATTCATAACTTGCTACTATATTAGACAAGAGACCTTGCTATTAGTTAATATTTAAAAATTATTTAAAATGTATAATCTTATTAACTCCTTAAGTGTATGGTATACTCAACACACTAGCAAAAGAATATAATGTTTGGTTGAATATTATTCTTCTAAAAATGATTCTTCTAAAATGCATAATCTTATTAACTCCTTAAGTGTATAGTATACTCAACACACTTCAAATGGAATGAAACAAAAATAGAATAAAGCAAAATTTTTATAACAAAACAACAAAAATAAACTAATATTAATTAATTTCCAAATATAACAACACACTAGCAAATTATAAGCAAAATGAAC
>JACGDI010003475.1:73732-104441 GCA_014898725.1 Jacaranda copaia | reverse complement strand
CTTTCTCTATGGGGAGTCTGGTCGGTTTTGCCCCCTTCAATCTGGGCTTCCACGACTATGAATTTTTTGAGGTAACCCTGCTTAATCAATCTCTCAATCTCATCCTAGAGATTGAAGTACTCATCGGTATCATACCCCTTCTATTTGTGAAAGTGGCAGTATTTCTTTGATTTCTTCATGGCTTCAGTCTCCGTCAACTTTCTGGGCTTTTTAAGGAGGTTATCATGCTGGATAGTGTACAGGACCTTCTTCCTCGAGATATTTAACAACGTGTAGTCATGAAAGTGTTTGATCAGAGATCGACCTCGCTCTCTATATTTCTTATCGTCTCTCTCCTTCTTTTTCTTCTCAACCTCGGAGGATCCAAACTTGAACTTGTTCATTTTCTCCTTGGTCATGTATCTTTCTGCCAGGTCGAGCAGCTCTTCCATCGACCCGAGCCATTCTCGCACCAGAGCATTGGCGCATTCTTTATGCCTAAGCCCCAGGAACAACATGTTGATCAAGAACTCAATCCTGGGGTTATCAATCTTCAGAACCTCCGTACTAAATTTGGTAAAGAAATCTCAGAGGGATTCCCCCTCGTTCTACTTGATGGTATGGAGGTAGGTATGGGGGAGCTTGGCCTTCCTCCTGCTGGCAAACTGGTGTAAAACTTTATCGCACAACTGGTCATAGGAGTAGATTGTTGATGGTTTCAGCTTCACGAACCAGTCTAGTGCAAAGCCTTGGAAGGTAATCACCAGCATCTTGGCATGAATGAATTCATTATGACCATGCAGCTGCATCATGTGCTCAAACTACATAAGATGCTCGTTGGGGTCTGTGGAGCCATCATACCTCGGGAGATCGATAGGGACTTTAGTGTCTACAATGATGTGCTTGTTGATGATTTCCTGAACAAATAGGGACCCTCTCTCCCGATGAGACCCTTGAGGAGCGTTCAGGTTTGGTGCCCTATCTATATTCCTCTTCAAGATCTCATCAAGATGTCTGTTCAGCTGTTGGACCTGATGGGATACTTTCTCCCACTCGTCCCGATCTGTCTAGGTGGCGTTTTAATCAAAATCCAATCTGAAACACTCAACCCTATCACACTGCAGGGCTCGACTGGGTCGATGTGCCAAATCTGTAGATTCTTCTCTCTTTTTATGGTAGTCACGCCTAGAGCGATTGACCTTATCGCGTTGCATGGCTTGATTAGGCCTAGCATGATCCCCCGAGTCTGCCACCTTCTCTCGTGCTTCTGGACGCCTCTTTTCTACCAGCGGGTGTCTAGGACTGACTTCGCTCCTAGCAGGTGGTTGCCTGGCCTCTCGGTGGGAGGGACTATTCTCCAATAAGGGTGGCGGTGGAGTTGAACTGACGGCGGGAGCGAGCACTGTGGTGTGCCTGTTCATAACGATAGATAATTGGACTGATATTTGAGCAGAGATCTATTCACTTATCAGTTGCATCAATTAGGACATGGTGAGCGTTATTAGCTGCTCTTGGGGGGCGCTGGTGCCTAGACCATTTGTATCTTGTTAGGGGTTAGGGAGAGGCGGAGAAATGGAGCTTCGATTCTCTTCCCTTCCAGATGCTACTCTACGTGCGTTTACCATTTTCTCGCTGTAATCTCAAAGTTCCCACAAACGGTGCCAAACGATGCTGTTGAAAGCTGCATATAGAGGAAATAAGGATTGTGCTATTGGTGATTCAACCAAGGAGGTCGAGTAATCAGGATTGCACATAGCTTTAGGCTTGAGATCTGCAACCACAACACATGTTAAACTAGTCGATGTGGCCCCGGCTATGGCAGTCCAAAGCTCACGTTAGTTCTGGTTGAGATAGGGAGATCGAACGGGGTATAGAGAATGTAAAGCTTGTAGTGTATGTGGCATTACTTTGAGCATAGTTGGCCTAAAGTATTTATAGCTTTCTGTAAGCATGATTTGACTCAAGTACCCTTACTAGATGTACTGACCTTTGTCTTTGCCAGGGGGTTGAGGATCATTGCATGTCCAAATCCTGGGACTGTGCCAGGTAGCTAAATCTTCTATTTTCCCGGATAAACAATGCCAGTGGAGGCATGTCTCTGCTAAAGTTATTGGCAGGGTTGTCAGAGTTGGTGGCAGTGATTGTACCAACCATCACGTGTCATTAATGCGAGGCATGCAGCCTGTCAGACTAATAAACACGGCAGGGATCCAAGTCAACGCCAGAGTGGGTTTTAAGGTCGATACATGTCGACCAGACCCGAATATTCGAATTCCAGAAGTGGTCCTGAGATTTATACAGGTCGACCGCAGATCCTGTCAGGTGAGGTCGATACCGATCAACCAAATAAATTTACCATTGGGCTTCCTAGTCTGTCTTATTTGATGTTGGGCCTATTGGTCCTACTGAGTTATCCCATATCACTGGTAGTTTATTAATTTAAATGTGTGACCAGGCATTGATTGGTTTGTTAGTTTAATTTAGTCAATGAATAATTAAAATATAATTAATTTAGTCTACCAAATTAAAATATGATTAATTTAATTAATAATTAAAAATTATATTAAATTGTTAATTTAATCGATACATTAATGACACCATATATAAGTTTATACATTTTATAGTTATCAATTGTACTTGTATTTTATCTATACGTGGTCAGTTTTAAATGATAGCATGACTAAATATGAGTGAAATTTATAAGAAAATATTAGTGACATTAATTTAAGTGCCTATTGAAATGTAATTATATTGTCATGTCAAATTCCACTAATTATAATATTATAATGATATTTTTTATAACTATCAACATATTGTTTTTGTGTGACTATATTGTAAAATTTCATTAAGTTCATGTAATTAAATATATTGTGGCATTTTCTACAAAATGACAATATAAACTAGTATAAATGCCCTTTTTAATAACAATTGATGACAGTTAGTTAAACGCCTTTAAAACCCCATTTATGTTGGCATGCTCAATCAAATGCCACTATTTTATTTGATATTTATTAGTTAAACACCACAAAATATTATCTTCAGTGTCATTGTTTAACAAATATCACTATAATAGCATTGCATGTCATTGTGTTATAAAATGCCACCAAGCAAATGTCACTAGATACCTTATGACATTTTTTTTCAAATGACATTATAACTAACTATGAGTAACATTTTAAGAAAAATGATTAGTTACACTAATTAAGTGCCTTTAAAGTACATGTATGGTGGCACTTTCAATCAAACATCACCATTTTATTTGTCATTCATTTATCAAATGTCACTAAATATTATTTATAGTGACATTTTTTGTAATTGTCACCATATTATTTTTATATGGCATTACTTTATAAAGTGTCACTAAGTTAGTGCCGCTAAAAGCTCTTTTTCTTCAATCCAAGTAAGAGTGCCACTCATTTTGCTTTTGAAATTCAAATAAGAATTCTTATACCAATCTTATGAAGTTTTGCTTGTGATCCAACCATTATTTGAAGTGTTGAGAAGTAATGATGCAAAAGTTGCATTTGATAAAACACTCTCATTTCATATGAAAGTAATTCGAGTAGGCATGTTGAAGGTTTTTGCATGTTTTGTGATTGGGGGCTAAATGCACGTTACCCCTTGTGAAAATTAAAACTACCACAAAACTCCATGCAACAAAATGGAGTTTGGTTAGTACATTTATATTTTTTTAAATTACCTCACTTGTTCTAAATTCATTTTTTCACTAGAAAAAAAATTTAGATAAAATTGCCCTTCAATGTACTATAGAAGATTTGGGCACTGTTGTACCATTTTCCTTCCATTTGTCATCTTTATACTTTTCCAAATAGAAAGAAAAAAAATAAAACCTAAGAATTTCCATTCAAAACTCGCATATCTTTCATTCTCTAGAAACAAAATAAATAAAACTTTTGCTCAAGTAAAACTAAATCGAACACAACATTTTCCCACTCTTTTGACACTTTATTATGAAGAAATATTTTTTATCGAAGCATTTTCCCTCCCAAGTACAATCTTCCTGTGAAGTAAAAGTTGTGGACCTTTCTATTTTTTTTTTTTTTTGAACTTTTTGAAAGTGTGTCTACATTACTGAAAGAATGTATTGCTGTTGTGAGAATTGTTTGAATTGTGCTATTGTGTGTTGAATGCATGTTTGTGGGTTGGGTGTCTTTATTTTCTTTGAACTCCATGACCCTAAGAACGCAGTTTATAATAAATAGGTTAGGGTTTAGTTGAATGAGGTTTACGGTCAGTTAAGTATATATGGTCTCTATTTATCTTCTTGTTGTCTGAATTAGAGAAATGTTCATCAAAACTAAAGAAAATATTATTTTTTAAAATGTTTTCTTTGATGCTTAATATTTTTAAGATTTTGATTCTTGGGAATTTAAGATTCTCATATGATTAAATGGTTCCAATAGTTAGTTTGTTGATAGTTGATTGATGTTGACGATTTTTTTAAACAAGTGGGGTTAGTTTGGTCTTTCTTTTCAATACTTTATTCCAATGTAGAGGTGATAAGGCCCATTGTTATTTTCTATTCTTAAGTGTAATGCTCGCAATCATGAAATGAGGATAATTTAACCCCTTTTCTGCAAAACAATTCATATGCTTACTTTGATTTATCAAGTAATTGTGGTCCCTTAACTATTTCATGTTGATTTTTCATATTGTAGGTTATATGGAGTCATGTCCATATATTGACTTTGAAATGTGGTCTGCTATCACTTTGTAAGCAATCCAAACTAAGATTACAATAGGGGCAAGAAGAACATTTTCAAGGATGTTATTATAGAAACCCTCACAATGGAGCTACTTTATGACATGTATGCATGGTTTGGGGGAAGTACAATAGTGATTATTTTTTTGTTCCAGACTCCCTAGACACTTTCTAGAATCTAGTTTTAGATAAGTCCTTAGTAAGTACAATATTTTGAGATAGTGAGGTTGTACAATGGGCTTGATCAAATTTATCTTATATATGTTGAGAATATAAGTAACCCTCTACTTGTGATAGATACACAGGGGAATATCCTAGTCAATGATTGCTCAAAAGGCCAAGAGAAACATATTCAGGAGTTAATTAATCAAATAAACTTTGAAGTTTATTATGAGAATCATCCTTATTTTGAAGATATTAGATTTAATACAGTTGTAGATAATGTGGCAGTACCTGATCTTGATGTTTCAAATGTTAAGAATGGTCAAATTGAACCAGATGGTAAGAATATAGATGTTCATGTTGTCCTAGATATTAAGCTTCCAATTGGTGAATAGGCAACTTGTAAGGCTGAGAGAAAGGTTTCTAAGAGTGTTGCAATTCATGATATAGAGCATGAACCACCTGTTGGTGATGGCCAAAATGCTAAAGGAAAGGTTTGTAAGGGTGTTGGAGTTCATGATGCAGGATATAAGCTACTTGTTGGTGATGGCCAAGATTCTAAGCAAAGGATTTGTAAAAGTGCTACACTTCATGATATAGGGCATAAGGTACCTGCTAGTGATGACCAAGCTGATCAGGGAAGGGTTTTTGAGGATGTTGCACTTCATGATGCATGGCATGAGCTACCTACTGGTGATAGCCAAGCTATTGAGGAAAAAATTTATGAGTGTATGACTAGTAAAGGTATGATTGGTGAGGGTATTGTTGAAGTTCATGAGCTAATTGTTGGTGATGGCCAAGATGTTGAGGAAATGATTTTGAAGGGTGCTACACCTTCATGATGTAGGGCATAAGCCACATACTAGTGATGACTAAGTTGCTAAGGGAAAGTTTCTAATGATATTGCACTTTGTGATGCAGGGTAAAAGCCACCTACTAGTGATGACCAAGTTATTGAAAGAAGGGTTTCTAAAGGTGTTGCTAATGAGGGTAGAGTGAAGGCGTTGCCGCAATTAGTAATGTAGGGCTTGAGAATATGGCTAATAAGGGCAAGGTTGGTGAAGGTGTTGTTGTAGTTGATGATGTAATGCTTAAGAGTGTAAATGGTGATGATTTTGGTTATATATATGGTAACATGAGTGTAGCCATTACCAAAGATATATGAAAGAGATGATATGGTTAGATAGAGAGGAAATGAGAAGAAAGAGTGTAAAATATTGAGTTTGACAACGATTTTAAGATAAGAAATTGATCTCCTTGTAGTTTTTACTAATTTTATTGATGTTTTATCAATATCTTCAAGCAGTCCTATGTTAGCAAAATGAGGAGTTTGGACTTGTTTAGGAAGAATATTTTGAAAAGTATGTTTTGTGGTATGATTGAAAAGTATGTTGAGAACAAAGTTATATTTGGTAGTTTAATTTTGAAGAAAGATAATATTTTTTGTTAATTACTACATGCGAATTTTTATCTAATTAGTAGTTTCAAAACAAACTATTATTTGATATGCTAATTAGTGATTAGCCCCCAAAGCATATGCTAATCTCATTCAATATCATGTTTGATATGCCCTACGAAGGATGCAGGCCGACCCACAAATAATCCATGGCCTGAAACTATTCATGCTACTGGGTGCTAGTCTAGTAACGGGGCTTGGGCTACGATTGAATAATCGAAGACAAAGATTCAATCAAATCTTGAGAGGAAATTTCGAATGTGTCCTCTACTAACTGGGGAATTTTATAAATTTGTCCTCCTGTCATCAATTTTTTACTTCCACAACCCCAATACCCACACAATCTACATCATTGTTCTCCTTTACGGTGACCTAGCACTTTAAATTGGCAGGCATAATGGTGGAGAATAGTTAAATTTTTCTTTAGGGCTATGACCTTGCTACAAATGTTTACAATTTCTAACATTTTTCATACTCTTATTTCCTTTTTCATTAAATTCTATGACCTCCAATATCATGTGATCAATAATAGATTGTTCCCTTATTTTGTTAGGTTGTGGTGTGATCATTCCTTTGTGCTTGGTCAAGAGAGCAACGAAGCATGTGACATTAATTGAAATTGAAAGTATGAGTAATTCTTTTTTAGGCTCTTCGGTGTTCTTGCAACATGTTCTCTTTACGATTGGTTGGGGCTTTGTTTCGAAATTGGTTTTACCTTGTAGCAGCTATAATGTTGATGGGGTATACCCAATATGGAACACTTTTGGATGTCATTCTAGTTTGTGCCACATTAAGTGAACTAATAAGCTGTATTCTCCCCAAAAAATAATATTTTAATTAATCGTGGGAATTTTAGAGTGGACTACATTCTTAGCTCATATATTTAGGAAGATAAAAGTGATTGTCATGGTTGAATGTAATTATAGAGAATAGGATGACTTGGAGTGCATTTGTATTTGAATATACCATAGGCAAAATTAGCTCACCGCCATATTTGATATGTAACAAAATAAGCATATGATAAATGATATTTACTTGCAATCTATATGGATCATTACATAATATACAAATATGGAAACTACAGTATACCATGGTAATAAGGTATAAATTTTAACTAAGTTTATACTATACAATTACGTTATGTAATAAATTTCAATCTAACATGTGATTTATGCATGCTTTCCAAATTTGTGGTAATTAATCATTAAGAATCATATTTTTTTCAAATTAGTTGGTTCATTGAGAGTATCTCAACTAGTTTCACCTTTTGGTCAAATTATGTTCTGATCCTGGTGATCTTGTTGGGGTTCCTAGGTTCCAGCTCCACCATTTTGAACTCCTTGATGGGCTCCACTCAAGTGTCTTCCAACTTTCTCTTTTTGTTAGCCTGGCCCTCCTCGGTTCCACTATAGGGGCATCTTCTGAGGTCTTCAATTGCAATCAAATCTTCTGCTTGCTCGACTCGACCAAAATGGTGTAATATCACCAGGCTTTCTTGATGTTACACAGCAGCTCACCCATGCCTGCCTGGGTCAGGAATTTAATTTTCATGCTATAAATTGATACAATGGCATGAAAATTATTGAGGGCTAGTTGACCAATTATGACATTGTAAACAAATAGGGCATCGATGACCAAATAGTTTATCATCAGTGTCCTTCTGTGGGGTGCCTCCCTAAATGATGTCAAGAGGTTAATGGAACCTTCTAGAATGATTTTTGACCCCCCGAACCCCATCAGAGGGGTATGCATAGGCTCAAATTTTGGCTAGCTTAGGTTCATCTTTTTCAGTGTTGAGAGAAAGATAATGTTGGCTAAGCTGCCATTATCGACTAGAACCTTTCTAATTTCAAAGTTGACAATCTCAACGGAGACTATCATGGGACAATCAGTTTTATGGTTAACGTTTTTCCTTCGAGGTGGGCTAGGTTATCGTCAGAGAAAGAGATGGCCTCCACACTAGTGGATAAATGGAACGTTATTTCAATCGAAGAGGTTTTGGTCGACTCTAGCCTCCTCTGCGTTTGTCTCCTCACCAACTTTGAGTCACCCCAAATGAGACCTCCTACAATCATGTCAATTACTCCTCGAATAGGCAGGCGGTCATCCTGGGTAGGTTTCTTTCCTTTGTCTTTCCTCCTCAGGCTAACCGACCTTTCTCTATGGGGAGTTTGATTAGTTTTGCCCCCTTTAGTCTATGCATCGCTTGCTACATATTTTTTGAGATGGCCCTACCTAATGAGCCTCTCAATTTCATCCTAGATATTAAAGCAATCATCTGTGTCATGGCCTCTTTGCTTGTGAAAGTGGCAATATTTCTTTAATTTTTTCATTGCTTCAGTCTCTGTCAGCTTCCTCAATTTCTTAAAGAGGTTGTCATGCTAGATTGCAAATAGGACCTCTCTCCTCAGATGTTAAGTGAAGTGTAATCATGAAAGTATTTTATTAGAGATCAATGACCATCCCTCTACTTTTGGTCATCTTTTTCCTTATTTTTTTTCTCGACCTAAGGGTTTTTGAACTTCAACTTGTTTATCTTCCCTTGGGTCATGTATCTCTCCACTAGGTCAAGCAACTCTTCCATCGATCATGGGCACTCTCGTATCAAAGTATTGTCGTATTCTCTATGTTGGAGTCCCAAGAACAGCATGTCAATTGAGAACTCGATCTTGGGGTTATCGATCTTCAGCACCTCCATGTTGAACCTAGTGAAAAAGTCACAAAAGGACTCCTCCTCATTCTACTTGATGGTGTGGAAATAGGCGTGGGGAGCTTCACCTTTCGTCGACTAGTGAACTAATACGGGAACTTATCACAAAACTGGTCGTAGAAGTATATCAATGAAGTTTCAAGCTCGACAAACCAGTCAAGCACTATACCCTCAAAAGTGGTCACCAGTATGTTCACGTAGATGTATTCATTATGTCCATTCAGTTGCATCATGTGTTCAAATTGCATCAGGTGCTCATTAGGGTTAGTTGAGCTATCATACCGTGGGAGTTCAATCGAGACCTTGGCATCGATGGCAATGTGCTCGTCGATAATCTCCTAAATAAATAGCAACCCTCTCTCTCATCGAGACCTTAGAGACCCTCTAAGTTGGGCACCCTTTATGTGTTCCTCCTTAAGATCTGGTCGAGGCATCTATTCACTTGTTACACTTAGTGAGAAACTTCTTCCCACTCTTCCTAATTAGTTTGGGTCATGTTGTAGTCAAGCTGAGGCCTCGTGCGTTTGGTCTTATTATGCTGCAATGCTCAAATAGGCTGGGCTATGTGATCCGTTGATTCATCCATTTCCTCGCGCTGGTCTAATCTTAAACGCTCGACCCTATCGAATTGTGAGGCTCAATTAGGTCGAACGTAATGGTTTATAAAGTCGGCAATCTCTCCCCTTAGCTCTGATTACCCCTTTTCTCTATGGATGTGCTAAGGCTTACTTCATATTTGGTTGGCGAGCACCTGGATTTCTAGCGACTGCGACTATCCTAAGAGGACCTCTCTTCTTGCAGCAGTAGTTGTGAAGTTGCACTACCAGTTAGGGTGGGCACGGTTGTGTGCCTATTCAATGCCACAGAAAGCTAAACAGAGATCTTGGTGGAGATTTGTTCGCTTACAAGCTACATTAACTGAGGCATGGTCAAGGTAACAACTTGCTAATGTGAGGCACTGGGGCTTAGGGCATGTGATCCTTATTGAGGTTGAGGGGGAGGAAGAGATGCTGTCCTTCTATTTTCCTCCCTCTTAGATGTGACTCTCCTAGTGTTTATCATTTTTTCAGTTGCAATCTCAAGTTTTCCACAGACGGCGCCAAAATAATGAGGTTGAAAGTTGTTTTAGTGAATTGGGTAGTGTTTGGGCTAATTCAACTAGGGAGGTAAATGATTCAACAGTAATATCTTCTTAGGCTAAGATCTGCAAAAAATAACAAACATTAAACTAGTTGAGGTGCCCTTAGTTAAGGTACTCCAACGCTCAAGTTAGTACTGATCGAGTAAGATAATCGAGTAGCAGAGTAAAAGCATATAGTATAAATAGCATACCTGGAAGATGGCTGGCAATGGCGTATTTATAACCTTTTCCAAATAAGTAATATGTCTAAGATACCCCTATCAAGTGTAAAGGGCTCTTATCCTGGCCTAGGAGTTGTAGGTCATTTCTCAATCCTATATTATTCCAAGTGACATCATTTCCTGCTTTTTTGGATGAATAGTACTCTAGAGGAGCGCCTCCTGATAGAGTTGGTGGTAGAGGCGATACTGGGGTGACATGCACCATTAATGCGAAAGCACGCTGTCTATCAGCACATTGAATATGGTAGAGATATGATTTGATGCCGAAGTGAACACTCTAATCGACGGTGATCAATCAAATAAAGTTGTCGACTAGAGAGATTGTTGAATGCACCAGGCCGCTTGAAGCCTCCCATCAGGTAGGGTCAAGAACTATCCGCTCAACTTGGCGATTGTGGTCAAGTAACTTAGCTCAGCTGAGTCTAAAAACATAATTGAGCTTCAGATGCTATGTGGGCCTAGAAGCCTTCTATGGAGTCAATAATTTATTAGACTGAGCCCGTTGGACTATCCTATATCAGTAGGGCTGTATGTTGTAGGGCATACCAAATACTCATCACTAAAACAACTACCTCAAGCTGAATTTACCAAACTTTGGCAACTTATCTAAACTGACAATTGATTTTCGTAAATTAAGTGCGACTTAATTATCAACACAAAAAAAGCAAGCATAACATGCATTCAATTGAAAGAGCACACACAAAGAAATACAAAATACCTACCAATGAACAAGCAGATTGCAAGGTATTTCATTGAACATACCAAACTACTATATGCAATTCAGTTGAATTCACTTCCAGTAAAACAATAAAATTTGTAGAAAATAACTATAATAACCCAAAAGAGATTCTTAAGAAAAAGAAAAAGAAAAATTCACTATATCATAACACATGTTAAAACAAACCTAAAACCTAGATATCAACACACATGTAAACCAGAGCCGCAACCAAACTCAACACAATATTGAAGCCTACCACTTAGATGGGGAACAAGAAACAATGACATAAATAACTAAGAAGCTGGAAAGCAAAAATCTTAAGCAAAAGAGAAAAAAACTATGGCAAGACTTATTCTAAAATACCTTCATTTGCAATCAAGATTGGTGTCAGAAGTTGAAAATGTTCCTTGACTAAGCTTATCTAGATTTACAACAGATAACCAACGGCGCATTTAGATATTAATATCTTCGCCTAGTGATTTGGGTTTGCAGAGGTGTATAAAATGCGATTTGGGGGCTCTTTGATTCTATCATGTTAATGGAGAGTATGGAAAGAAGTATGTTGGCCGAGGGCATTAAAGTCAATTTAAAAATAGAAGATAGCATCAAACACATATAATGAGATTAGGCAAGATTGGTGTGATGGATAATCTTTAGGTGCAATTTCACATATCAAACGAAGGAATAAAATTATAATGTGCCCTATATAAACTCCTATTGCAATCGCATCTATTAGCTAACTACCAAAAACAAATGAGGCCATGGTGACATGAGTGTAGCCACTAACAAAGATATATGAAAAAGATGAGAAGGTTAGATAGAGAGGAGAGGAGAAGAAAAAGAGGGTAAAACATTGAGTTTGACAGCGCTTTTAGGACAAGAAATTAATCTCCTTGTAGCCAAAATTTTGTTTTTACTAATTTTATTGATGTTTTGTCAATATCTTTGAGTCGTCCTATGTTAGCAAAATGAGGAGCTTTTGGGAGAATATTTTGAAAAATATGTTTTGTGGTACAATTGAAAAGTATGTTGAGAACAAAGCTATATTTGGTAGTTTAATTTTGAAGAAAGATAATATTTTTTGTAATGACTACAGGCAAATTTTTATCTAATTAGTGGTTTCAAAACAAACTATTGTATAATTATATGTTATTTTTGTAGGGGTATAATAATTGAGATATATATATATATATAATGGCTGAAAAATATAAATATATATTCTTAATTAAATTAATGGTTTAAAATTATTAAAATTTCGCTAGTACTTAAAAAAAATTAGTTTTATCTTTCATGAGTGATTTTCATTTTGGAAAAATAGTTCCTGACACTGTAAATCTTTTTTATATTTGAAGATTGGGAGAGTAGGATACCTTCCAAATTTAAAGGCTCAAACTTGTGTCATATTATTCTTACTAAAGCCTAGTTGATATATAACGAATTAAAATCTTTAATTTGTTACAATGGTGATGGTAATCTTTCTCAATCTAATGAATCCAATGTTGTATTGAAAAATCGAAAAGTTTCACGCTTCCCATGTCAGTTCATTCTTTAAAAAACCCTATGGTATTTGGAGAGTCTTGACTCGCTAGTAAGTATCATAGAAAGTGTCCGTTTGCTATTTGAGATCTGCATCTGCAAATCATTTCCAAGAATTGTGCTTGACAACATATCATCATTACAATCATTATTATTTAATTGTGTTTGTAAGAACGAAATCAAGGGGGCCTACTCATTCATCTCAACTTCAATAAGTACTTCTCTTCATTTTATCATATGAATTAGTAAGGAAACCAAAGTGAATTCTTTTTGCTGAATTATGCTCAATCTTTTAAACAATTTTCATGCTGTCCAGCTTTCAAATTATAGAATTTTCATTATCGTTAATGCATTTTGGAAAAAACCTCTAAGAAATAATTCAATAATACATTTATAGTTCATAGAAGCAGTTAAATTAATCAATTAACAATGTCAATGTCAATCAAATATTAGACCTGAGATGTTTTAATTATTTAGCAGAGAGAATAATTGCGCGATATGCAGTCTTTGAGAGCTCCAAGTACCCCTACACGCGGAAAGGGTGCCGCATGTGGAATTTCCCATAATGATTAGACTTGCCAATTGGATATCCGTGAATAACCCAATGACAGGTGCCAATAAATTAAGTAAATTTACTCATACATAAATTTATTTATTTTTTATTGGATATGAGGTAGGAAACCTATTACCCATAGTTTTTTTTTATTTTTAATTTAAAGGTAATCATAATATTTCTCAAATATTAACTAAACAAAACTTAAAAAAAAAAAGCTATAAATTTTAAATATTAAATTAAACAAATACCTAAAGCATATTAATAATATTATAGTTTAAAACATATATCTTAAGTATTCAAAATCTACCAAATTTAAAGTACATCACATTCACAAGTTCAAACTTAAATTCCATTACATACCAAAAGTTTTTTGAATTGAAAATTTAGATATCAATTAAATATTGTTGTTCTTGTGGAAAAAGATATTGCATCCATGGAAATATGCACAAGAAGTTGTTTTAGGATATAATTTAATTTGCTATAGATTTTTAATTTATGAAATCAAAAATTAATATTTAGATTAAAAATATTTATATGTAAGTATATATATAAATATATATAATATATTATATATTTATCTAAATATATTTATATATAAATGTATATTATATATAATATATAAAAAAAAATTACGGGTTACCCGTGGGCTAGGCCAAAAGATTATGGGTAAATTGGGTACGGGTAAAATTACCTGCAATTTTTTAGGTTGAAGAAACATGACCCATTATCCGTATTTTTTTGAATACCCACGAGTATGAATTAAATTTTAGCAGATCTAAGAATGATTCTCGTGCTATTAGTTTAAAGCTAAGAGTTTAGGATTAAGTCATTAAACAATAAAACATTTAATTTAAAGCTAAAAGTTCAGAATTAAGATATTAAAGAATAAACCCTTTTTTAATTTACGCAAAACTACGTACCCACATGTAAGTTGTATAAGATATTTAGTGTGTTACAATATTCTTGCACTAATGTACGGATCAAAATATTATATTTAGTGGTTGCATCTAATCATTAAATTTGATTTGTGTTCGGGATTTTACTTTTTCCTATCTCATGATATAATAAAGCTTAAAAGTTGAAATGGGTATGGTATTGTAAAAATGTGGGCTGCGGTAGACAGATGTACAACATAAATATCCAGTAATTTAGATGGTAAACCATCAATCACATTCACTCTCCAATATCTTTATAGATATCCAGTTCGCGAGTGTACATTTGCATCAGATCGGAACATGGTCCTCCGGCCGACACCCCCAGAACAAGGGAGGCACTTAATTAAGTAATGAAAGCCATGGCAGTGAAGAAGGAGATTCAGGTGGTATTAACATTAATGTTGATAGCAATGGTAATACTTACGGGTCCAACTGCAAGTGTGGAGTGCGCAATTGGGATTGAGCTGAATCCATGCACACTGCTGGAATGCATTGCATTACTGCATGTAAGAAAGTGTTGGAGGAGAAGTATCTCAGTGCTACCTGCGCAGCTGGACCCAAGGGAAAATACTGTATCTGCTTCGGTTGATGTTTGTATGCAACGCCAATCATCATCAAAACCCCCTTCTTTTTTTTTGGTCTTTTTTTCCCACCTCTTTCTGTTGTGTTTTCTCCTCTCCGGAGAAGGGGAAAAAGTCTAGCAGGCCGTTGTTCATGTAATTAATGCATGTTCATCTTGTGCAAGAAACCGTAAATGCTTTCTCAGCTGGTCCTATGAATCCAATATGGATAAATTCTGAATCCATTGCTTCCAAACAGCTAAGAAATTTGCTGGACTAATAAGAAGAAGAGGTAGAAGAAGAAGATTACTAAAATTTATCCTCCCAAAATGAGACATAGATTTTAAGTACAAAGATTGATGTGTTATTTAATTCTATCATTTCTAGAGCAAATGATTCAAAAAGTCAGTAGCAACGTGGACTTGTCCACTGGTTTCACAGTACGGTATCAGTTTGATGCTTGAGTGAGGCATGCTCCTTCGATTTGGTCATGCCTGCAGTAGTAAATATCCTTTGCAAGGCATTCATTCGTTCTGCTACTAGAGATCCTTCGAGTTCCTCTAGTTGGGCATGCTCCTTTTCCATAATCACCTTCAGATCTTCAAAATACATCACCTTGCGGTGTAATTTCTTGAGCTACATTTCAAACAACCAAGACCTAAATCAGCCCATACCTGGCATCACAAGTTAAAAAGCACATACTTGACAGAAAAAGTAAATTCCGCCGAGTCAACCAATTTGGGTGAACACAGCAACAACACGTGATGCTCGAGAACCCAAGTTTTGACTCATTTAAGCGAAGTTAGATTTTTCATTTTTACTTTTTCTGGGTACCAAATATGATATCAACCTGTTTGAACTTCGAGTTTTCGAATATGACCAATAGAAATTAATTGTACAAACATGTTTTGTGAATCCTGCAAATTTGTGTCCATAGTTATTAGAGGCGAGAGGCGGGCGACCAAAAGGCGAATGAGGTGACGATTTAAAAGATGTATATGTAAAAATATATATATATATATATAGTGCAAAAATTCCAAAAAACATAGACATATAAATAATATTAAAAAAACCCATATTCACACTTCAAAAGTTCATTCATAACTCACAAAAAAATACTAATTTATAGTCAATTAACAATAGATAATATATTTGATTTTAGAGCAAAGTATGAATAAAACAAAACAAATGAAAAAAAAAACAGAAAAAATAGAAAAAAGAATAACAGAAAACAGCCAAAAAAACTGAAATTTTAACAGAAAATTTAAAAACAGCAAGAAAACAACTTAAAACAGTAAAAAGAACAAAAATGAACATAAATAATTATTAAAAATTGAAAAAAAGCATAAAACGTAGTTTAAAATAAGTTAAATAAAAATAGAAAACTTAAAACTCTGTCTTTTATGCATAAAAACAAAAAACAGAAAAGAAAAAAAGAAAAAAAAAGAAAGAGTAAACAAATGCAGTGGGTAGCATGCATGGGAGTGGACCAGGGTGTTTTTTATTTACGTCAAGTAGGGCTTTTTTTTGGAAATTTTCCTTTTCAATTTTTTTTTTTTTAAATAAAACCCAAGCAGCAAGGCAGGCCAGGCGGCCTGCCTCACTGCCTGGGCAAGGCGCAGCAAGGCACCCGCCCTTGGGCACCTTCCTGCAGGCGCCAAGGCAGCGCCTGGCTTGCCTGGTCACCTCAGCGAGCCAGGAGCTCGCCTTTAATAACATCGTTTGTGTCTCATATATTTCCAAATTATACTCCACAACACTAACAAAACCAACGTTATATATCATATCAATAATCTGAGGTATAGGAAAAGCAACCTGGGCTTCAATCAGAATAGCCACCAAATGTCCAATCTCTCTCTCCTCTTGATCGGCCAACAGTTTAGCATTTGCAGCAGCAGCACCAAGCACTGTTGCAGTTGCAGTCCTCGTTCTCAAATTCAGTGGTATTAAACTCTTAGAGGATGTTCCCTGAATTTCTATGGAAAAAATGTAATCAAATATCCAGTGACCCCAAGAATAATACAAAACACTTGAGCCAGAAGAAGGCTGCTCATTGAGGAAAAGTTGCAAAAGGGTAAAAACAAAACTAGAGTACTCTTTTATCAACAAACAAGGAATAAATACAATTAACCCTTTGTACCTGATTGACTGGGCTTTTCAGCTTTTAATGCATAATCAACTTCAGCTGCCCTGACAAGTGAAGGTAAATTTTGGTCTAACTTTAGCATTCTAATATGAATATTAACTCAAGATCTAAGGTTTTCACATGTGAGTAGATGAATACCTCTTTTGATCACTAGCTTCAGGAGATGCTTCTGAGTCAGCATAATTATCATCATCATCAAATATTTCTCTTGAACATTGGTTCTCATAGCAAAGAGCAGTAACAGCAGCATCAGCTGCTGAAGCTGTGACATGTGGCCCCAACATTGTAGAGATGCGAGCTACCTGGTAAAGTAGATGTCAAAATAGAGCCTAAGAATAACAACCAGCTTGATAACAGCATATGGAAATTTAAATGATATCATACTAGCACCTATATAATGACTTAGAGCCCTCCGTATGCATTAATGTAAAGCATTTGCAGCAGGCTGAAATGGTTTCTATGAAAATTGTTACATAGAGGATGCTCTGTTGGTCCAGTTCCGAATTTGATTGATAAAACAAGAACATATCCTGACACAGAGACGGGGAGAAACTAGGGGAGCATGGGTGGCAATTTGTAGTGAAGGGTGGTGGCAGAGAAGGGTAGTGCTCAGTGTGACTTCATAATGCATATAACAGACCTGGTGATGGTCCACAAAATAACACATATAGTTTCTGGCAGTTGAGTTATTTTCCTGGTTCACAAGTCAATATTGTCCTCTGTAAACTTTGATTAAGATTTCAAGGCATCTAGTCACCAAAAAAGTAGTATTTTTCCAGGAAATATTATTCATGGAAGCCATGAAGACTGCGTCAGAGAATATTAAATGAAAGACTTGGATAAAATCTCTTTCTCTTATCTCAGTGAAATGTTTACAGGTCAAGAATTATATACATCCATCAAATACTTCAAAAGATGAATTGCAACTGTTGACATCCAGTAAGATCATATTTTCATTTTTCTGAATTGTTGGTCTGACAATTTCTAGAAATCAAAGCCCTAAAACTAAATAATAAAAAAGGATATCTAAAATGGAATCAAGCAAAAATATAGTGAACCTTAAAGACTAAAAGAAGCACCTCTTTCATCAAAGATCTTCCAATATGTGAAGTTGGTCCGCTGCGCATTCTTTTCATTGATGGACCTTCATTCTCAGCATCTCCATTCTGCTGATGCTCGGCATCTCCATTCAGCTGATCCTTATCCTTAAGCTGAGGGCTTGGGTCCTCTGCCTTCACAGACTCTAGTGATTCACCAGAAGCTAACTCCACTTGTTTAGAATAACTAATGTTACCAATTACATCCAAATATCTACTCTTTCTAGGGCCAGCCCCCAACATAAGCTCACCAAAAGGCAGCTGTATAAGCTTTGATATACATTCCAGTTTACTTTTTGTCTGAACATTCCTAGAAACAAGATCCCAGTCATCTCCATGCTTTAAAACTGATTCTAGAAGAAGTAAAGTTTCTGCTTCGGTCCACACAGCTGCTGGATTCACACTATCTTTTAACTTGAAATCATCTCTTTGTTTGTCCTTCTCACAATTACCACTTTTGAAGCACTTCTCGCAAAGAATAAAGCTCCCTTCCTGATACATGGAAAGATAAAATTGATTTTCCGGTAATAATCAAATAATAAAATGAAAAAACATAGATCACCACATTACCTTTTTCTTTGACCTTATCTTTGACAGCATAGATGAAAACTTAGTTGGATTTTGAAAGCCAATTATTTTTTCTTTATTAACTCATTGTATATGAAAACGCTATTCCATTTATGTTTATTTCCTGAATTATAGAAATAATAAATTTTAGACAGGTTAATGTGTGATAAGAAAGATGCAAATCAGCATGCACAGGAGAAGAAAAGATTCATTTAAAAATCATGGATATGTATTTTATCAATTGAAAAGAATAAAAATCAGAGCAAGGTAAAAGCCTGAGTGTCAATGCCGAAAACCAAGCCCCTTCAGAAAATCACTGGTAAGAGCCATTTAAGAAACAATATTATGGACATACTGGATTCAGAACACAAAGCTTATAAAAGTAAATCGAGAAATCAAAAAACTGAGGAAAATCTCGAGCAGTTTTCTTTGTGGCTATTCAGATTATATTTCAGATTTTTTTCCATTTACCAATAATTTACTTATAAGCAAACAAAATCTGTGAACTTCCAAACTCCAAAATCAAAATTGAGTCAAATTAATATTTTAGGAACCATTTTGAATAAAATACCAGTACGATAAAGATTTGATAAGTAACCAAACCTTGTTTTAGTTAACTTATGATTAAAGAAGTGAAACTCATAATTTGATAAGTAACCTATAGTTTTACAGGAAAATAAAGCAAAAAAGGGGAAAGAGGAAGAATGGTGGTAAAAAGGAGCCATGTACAAGAATACTCAGTTCAACCACAAGAATGAATGGTGTGCAAAATGTGGTTTGAGCAGTGTACACAGGTGCATTAGTTCTAGGAAATTACTAAAAACAGAGCTGACATGCTCATGATCACTGCGCATAATAACGTAGAGAATCCATCAACCAAATAAAATCTCTACAACCCAATTTTAAATGTGTGAGACTTTGAGCTCGAGGCCAAAATTCTTCATCATGGCTTGCCACATTTCACTAGAAGGTGAGTAGACACTTTCTGAAAAGATTCTCCATACCTGATTATCGAACAGCATGGTCAATTAGTCCACCTCTGGACTATTTGTCGTAAGTGGCACAACAACCAAAACACTGTCCAATAAACCCTTTCTCCGTGGGTAACTTTGTCAACTTTGCCGTGTGTCCTCAAAAGTGGTACCCCATGGTCAAGCTATTAAAAAAGTACCTTACACTTAAATGATGGGGTGTAGTTTAGTAGCTCCCTAGGGATATATCCATCTGTAGCCGAGATTTAATTATAGTACTTGAAATCTGAATTAGGTATTAAGGATGTAAAGACGTTAATAATTAAGAAAACTTTATGAAAGATCATAGTCGAATATATCAAGAGATACAATGGAAAAGTCTTCCTCTTGGAATGAGGTTCTCCTATTCATTATTTTCTAAAAAGGTTGACTCACTTATTCTCATCTAACAGATACAGCATTTCCCTGTTGTGTGTTAGGTAATCTAATCTAGACCAAGTTTTTATACAAAATCATACTTCAAGACTCTCACAAATTTTCATGAAATCCTTATCGTAATTGGTCTTTCTGATTATATTGCTTGCATATTAGAAAAAAGATTCATGCAAAGCCATCATTCTTTTCTCCGGTCCTCACCACTAGTTTCATATCATGTTTGTTTGTCATACTCAATAGGAAGGGAAAATGTTCAAGCAGATAGGTATATTGTTTGCTCACAGAAACAACTGAGTACTAAGGTCTTTTATGAAATCACATGCAACTCTTAATACAAGTAGAACAGTATGATGTTGTTTTACCAAAATCAGCATGATTATTTTCCTTGCTCTAGCATGAACATTAGTGTTTCCCAGATAGTACAATTTTCCATTTCATATAGCTCTTTGCATTTGCAACTTATCACTTCACAAAACCAGCATTTTCACACTTCAAATAATCAAATTAAAGAATCAAAAAAACCTATAAAAACAAAAGCATTAACAACCAAATAATTTGATACCAAACCAGAAGAGAAATGAGGAGGGCTTATCTCCTTTACCTTTGTGTATTCATAGTGCGCTGAATCACAATTCTCTTTACAACTTCCACACGCCGCCAAGACCTTTTTCTTCTCCTGCTGCATCAACTCCCCATAAACATCAGAATATGACGCCAATGGCGGCCATTTGAACCCACTTTCCCCCACTTCCCCAACAACCCCCCCACCATCCACCGCCATAGATGGAGGCGGAGGTGGCGCTATTATTGGTTTCATCGAATTGGGCGCTGCAACCACTCTCACCCCATGTGGAGCCCCTTCTTCCACCTTCACCCTACCCCTCCAATTCTCTTCTTCCTCATCACCCCCAAACGAGGCCGTGCTAACACCCCCGTCATAAGTATTTTTATCGTTATTATCAGTGACGTTGAAATTAATAAGGCCCCATTTCTCCAAAAAGGTGAAAACTTTAAGGAGAACGCTAATGTCACCAACCAGAGACTTCCGGACCTCGGTGAAAGTCAGCTTTGTTGAAGGGTCCTCTCTGTACTTGCAGATGATGAAATCCCTGTATTCTTTGTAGATTCTGGGTGACCTGGTGATTGAACTTCCGTCGAAAAACTCTCTCAGAGAAAATCTCTCCACTTCGTGAATGTTATACCAAGAGAACCAACCTTTACCGAGAAATCACATAAAAAAAGATAAAGATAAAGAAATCAGAATTAGGGCCAAAGAACTTGCAAGAAGCTAGATACACGCGCATATATATGCATACAGACATATATCCATCCGGGGGTGGTGATATGGGACTTACTGGAATAGCTCGGAATGGTGTAGGGCTCCAAGTCTTGAGGGGTTCTTTCCATGGCGAACGCAACGGGCCAAAAGATCGAATTGTGGTCGGTGGGCCTTTCTTCAGGTTTCAGCGGTTTAACTTTAGATGTCGAGTGTCGATTTTACCCTCACAATTGTTGGGCTGCATGCTGATCATGGAAGGTGATGGATGGGTAAATTGTAAATCCATCGACTGAAATATCAAAAGAACCAAAAAAAGGTTTGACTGTTTTCATTTAAAAAAAATGAAATTTTACTATTTTACTAAAAAAAAGCTTTGTCAATTTATCTTTAGAAAATCTAATTTATTTTTAATTACTAAATCAATCAAAAAAATATATATATATATAAGCATGAAAAAAATTACTAACATAAAAATATAACTATTATCATTAATCAATTAAAAAATGAGAAAAAAGTTATAGTAGGAAATATTTACCCAAAAATAAAATCTATTATATTTTGTCTTTCATACATTTTCTAATACTTATTTTAAAATAACACTGCATGAAAACAATTTCCAAATAAATTTATTGCGATGCAAAAACTTAACCTTTCATGAAAGCAACGGAATGTGTAAAATTGGAATTGAGTCATTAATTGATATGGAATTAGAGACACTTATTTAATTTGAATATGATATTATATTTTTTTAATTACTTAAATATATTGGATTGAATTTGTTATATGAAATAACACATTTAAAATGAGAGAATAAAATTGGAAAACATTATAGTTGGAGAAAAAAGAAATAGGATAAAACAAAATACAACAAAATCCTTTGATAGCTTTTTCTTTTTTGTTTAGGAAGAAATTGAAGGGGCTCGTGCGATCCAATTCATCTCAAAGTTTAGAAATTAGGCATTGAATCTCCACAACCACAAGGCGATCCATCGTTCCATCAGTTTGGGCTTTTTGTTCTCTGTAGAAGTTGGTAAGTGGTAAGTCATACCATCCTCAAGCTAAGCTGGTATTCTAAACTTGCTTATTTGATGATATTTTGATAGTTTTTTTGTGTACCCATTATCTGGCACAATTAATTGCTGTGTGCCTAATTTATTTAACTGGAATGCGTAATTAATTCTTTTATTTGGTGATTGATTTTGATGTTTGGAATATATGACCAGATTTATCACAAAAGGAAGAAGAAAATGAAAAATATGATCCCGTGCAAAACCCATTCTCTAGCACAGTTCAACCACGGCGGCTCCACCACCACCACCACTTCCTCCGCCGCTCTCAGCCCATCCGCCACCATATCATTCTTGGAAGTGTTGTTTCTTATCCCAGTATCACCTCCGCCTTGCAGAACAGTTCCTGCAGGAGAATAAGTGGCATGGCCATTTAGTGATGAATAATTCCCCACAAATTTATTATTATCTTTTTTAAAATTCCAGCAAACAAAAATCAACCCATTTCCCCCAACTATGTTTTGCCCCCATCACACACTTGAGGATTCTCAGGTTCACGTGCTCGCCTATTTTCACCAAGTACGCCCTGCTTTGCTCTTGCGGGGCTATTGAATGGGAAAAATAGCCAGGCTTGGATATCAGCAAAAAGAGTAGCACCAAGACTTGGCTTAACATGGAGAAAAGCCTTCGCACGCACTTTCTAAATCACGCTTATGTACTTTTCCTGGGCTTTTTTATCAACTGGGAGGTCATCTAATACGAGCCAACATTTGAACCACCTAGAAGGAGATTTGAGCCATTGGGCTCAATTGACTCTTCCCCTTTCTTGCATAGTGAGGCCCCATTGCTAAAATACCAATTTAATGAAGAGGGAAGGTAAATTTTCTTGGGGTGAGAGTAAATACATGGGGAGTAATGTATGCTTCAACGTTTGAAATAATGCTTCAATTTGGATTATCTTTGACATGGTAGATGATAAGGAAATCTTGTTTTTTAAACAAGATAAAGAAGTATAGACTTCTCATCACTAGTATTGCTTTGGATGACAAATGTGCCTGCACCTAGAGCGTACATACATATGATCCTGTGTATGTATTATGTATAAATACATATATATATTATCATTATCCTTCAAATAAAAAAAAATACTTAATTTTATTTTTATTCCCAAATTTCAATCAAAAAGTATTGATTTGACTATTATAATAAAAAATACCTTTCCCAAAATATAAATAAACATATCAAAACTTCCTAAAACAAATTTTTAACTATTCTAAAAAAATATAAACAAATATACATCACGTACAACTTTCACATTCCATAATCCCACTCTCAAAATTTATTTTCCCAAAACATTTATCACAATCACACATGAAACATGATCAAACATTGCCATGGCTTGTATTGAAATATATATTTCGTGCTATACCAAATTTAAAAATCATAATATGTATGAATATGTATAAATTACTGATATTGGGCTGTTTTACTAAGCCCAATAATTTCAAGAAAGTTCTTTTTTTTAAAAGGAATAAGTATGTTATCTAGCCTAGCTCGAGTAAGATTCTGAAACAAATAGAAATATTTTGATAAACAAATAGAAAAATTTAGTCTGTATAACTGTATTCAAAACATAACAAAAGTATATATAACTATCGAATAGGGATGTGCATTTAGTTAAAATCGATCGATAGAACTAAGATTTTGGTCTGATCAACAAAAAATTTTAGTTTTTTAAAGTGAAAAATCAAAAATCGAACTGAATATTGTCCGATTCAGTTCGATTTTTAACCAATTTAACTGGCTTGGTTTTGATTTTAATTGAAATTGAACCGATTCAAGGCCCCTACCCTGTCTTTTTTTTTTTTTTTTTCAAATCCTAATAGTGGTATTACTCTCCACCAATGTGAGAGGGAAAACTAATATTCTACTCTTTGAAGACCACGAAAGAGCTCCTACGAAATCAAATTTTGATTACTTATTTTCTGTACTAAAATTATGATAAAAATTTGTTTGATACAAAATATTTGGTTTTAGGCAAAAAACTTGAACTGTAATACTTTTTTTTAACCAAAAAGTTTGTTAAAAAAAAAGGTTTGTGTGATAACAAATTTGTATTGGATAAATGCTTGGTATCAACATACTTGATAAAATCAATTTTGATATATTTTGTAATAAGATGATAAAATTAATTTTATTTAAAAAATAATGACAATATGATTTTATTTTCTCTTCTCCTTCTCCAGTTTTACTTGTATTTTTTTTATCTCTATTATTTCTCCTTATCAAAAACTTCTCTTTTTATTTATCCCAAAAACTTAAAGTAATTAGCATTTTTATTATTTTAAAAATTCTATTTAATTATTTTAAAATTAAAAATTTAATAAAAAATATGAAATTTACTACAACCACTAGCATATAATGAAAGATATTTCACACTTATATTAGATGATGAAGACAATTGAACATAATATTTAAAAATAAATAAAATAAAAGTACTAAATTAATTTTCAATTTGTGATATAGGATAGTCTAACAGGCCCACTAAGCCTAATGTCAATTTTAGTCAGCCCAGTGGACCTACTAAGTCCAACATTGGTTTCGGAGTTAACCCATTTAACAACAACTATCTGATCGAGTAAGCTATTGTCGACAGAGCTTGACGGGATGCGTCATCTATTCTAGCTTTTTTCTATTGTGTACCAAGTCGATTACTTAAAGGGTCGACCATCATCAACCTCAGGCCTTTTTCTCTGGCGCTAACTCAGATCTAGGCCACATTTATTATTCTGTCAGGCGTCATGCCTCCATATTAATGACACGTGACTGCTAATACAATCGCTACCACCAACCCTGCTACCACCTTTGGCAAAGAGGTACACACCAGAGGTACTGTTCACCCTGAAAAATGAGAAATTATGCCATTTGGAACAGTACCGAGATCTGGAATGACCATTTACCCTCGACAATGATTAAAACCCACTACATCTGATAGAGGCACAATGGACAAATCATGCTTGGAGAAAGCTATAAATACCTCATATTCAACCACGCTCAAGGTAATGCTAAATATGCTATAAGTATTTAATACTCTCAATCTTCTGTTCGATTACTATATCTCGACCAGACCTAACTTAAGCGTTAGAGTATCTTAGCCAGGGCACCTCGACCTGTCTAACATGTGTTGTAGTTGCAGATCTCAAACCTCGAGAGAAATATAGCTTTGACCACTCGACCTACCTGGTCGATTCCACCCCAAACACTATCCTTTCACTATAAGTAACTTTCAGCCGCATCAGTTTTCTGATTGATGAATAAAGGCACATTTTCCATTTCATTTCCATCCTGTTGCGCTATACGTAGCTTTTGAGTTTTGTGGTGATAAATGTTTGATTGCCTATTGCGTAGCAATTTCTTTGCACGACTGTGCCGTCGATTGATTAATACTCCTGGTTGACTATTTGTTCGACCCTTGGATTTAGTTGCCAACTGGAGGGAACCATATTCTTTGCCAACTATGAGGTCGACAAAAATTCAAGTTGTTGCTTGGAGCAGCTCGTTCATTGACAAGGAGGTCGACAAAGGATTATTACTTCATTGACTACGGGGTCAACTATGCTCTAGGCAGCATAAAGCCGCTTGAGTGGTAGCAAAGGCTACTTATTCATTGACTACAAGGTTGACTAGAGTCTTAACGGCTAGAAGCTATTTAAGTGGCAGCAAGGGGCTGCTTATTCATCAACTATAGGGTCGACTAGGGTCTTGAAGGCTAGGAGTCGTTTAGGTGGCAACAAGGGGCTACTTATTCATCAACTACAGGGTCGACTAGAATTTTGACGGCTAGGAGCCATTAGGGTGGTAGCAAAGGGCTGCTTATTCGTCGACTATAGGGTCGACTAGAGTCTTGACGGCTAGGAGCCATTTAGGTGGCAGCAAGGGGCTGCTTAGTCATCGACTAGAGTCTTGATGGCGAGGAGCCATTTAGGTTGCAGTAAGGGGCTGCTTATTCATCGACTACAAGGTCAACTAGAGTCTTCAAAGATAACAATTAACTCAATATTGTTGGGATTTTATTCAAGCCAAAAAGCTTCAAAGATAAGTACTGTACATCTTCAAATGTAAAATTTCCTAAGATTGACGGCGTTCCATGGGCGAGGGTGTTCTTCTCTTTGCATGTTGGCTAGTTTATGGGCATTGTGTTTTGATACCTTGATAACAGCGTATGGCCCTTCCCATTTTGGTTTGAGCTTGCCCACATTCTTGGAGACCTCCACCTCATTGAGGACGAGATCTCCGACACTGAAATAGCACACTCTGATCCTTTAATTACAGTTCTTGGCCATCTTCGACCTATAGCACTGCATAGTGTTATAAGCTTCTTATCGATGCTTGTCAATAGTTTTGAGGTCGAGTTTCCTTTCCAACATATTTCTTAGTGGGTGGAAATAGATAACTCGAGCAGTATATTAGATTAGCTCTGAGGGGATGATTGTTTTGACCCGTAAACTAGACTGTCAGAGGTATAATCAGTGGCTGTTCAGGGCTTTATCTTGTATACCCATAGCACACCGGGTAGGTCATTTGCCCAATTCGAGCTGGTGTCTTGAATCCTGGCCTTCGGCTGGTCAAGGATAGTTCGGTTGGTTACCTCAATCTGATTGTTCAACTGGGGGTTGCCCACCGAAGTGAAATGTTGTGCAATCCCTAAGTCATTGCACCAACCTCTCATACTCTTACTCTGGAATTAAGTACCATTATCTAAAATAAGAACTTTCAGCAGGCTAAAATGGAAAAAGATATTTTTCCATATGAAATTTTTGATGGCCAAATTCGTTATCTTAGGAACAGCCTCGGCTTTGACCCACTTGGTAAAATATTTGACATCTACAATTATAAACTTTTGCTGCCCCATTAATCTTAGCAACGAGCCCATAATATTGATTCCCCATTGATCAAATGGCCAGGAGATTTGGACATTAACCATTGGCATGGCCGGTTGATGCAGCAGATTGGAATGGACTTGACATGATGCACATTTGTATGCGAAATCCACTGAGTTTTATAACAATGTTAGCCAAAAGTACTCGTACCTAATTATTTTATGGGCAAGGAAACGGTTGCCATACATGCCTGCATGAACATTCTGTAATACGTCTAGCGCCTGATCTTGGTCTAGGCATCTTAAGGGGGGTTCGACGAAGGATCTCTTGTACAACTAACCATGCTTGTTGAGTGCGAATTTGGAGGCTTGACCTTAAAGGCACCGAGCCTCGTTCCTATCGTTGGGGATAGTGCCTTGGCTGAGATATAGTTTTATTGGGACCCACCAAGAAATTGTCGTCTCTTCAATGCTTGTTACCAAGTTCTCATCGGGGAGTGCAATTGACGGCCTATCTGAGATCAAAATTGTGATTTTCTTGTCTCTTGTTCCTCTGATGGAGTAGGCAAACTTGGAAAGAGCATCTGCCCATTCATTCTCGGATCGAGAGACCTATTTGAGAGTAAACCTTTTGAATGATTGTTGCAACTTCTTTACTTCGATTAGGTACCGAGTCAACGATTGCTCCTTGGGTTCAAAATTTCCCTCAACCCGTTCCACTACTAACTGGGAGTCCGTAATTGTGACCAGGTGCTTGACCCCTTGTTTAAGCACCATTCGCATCCCCACAAGCAGGGCCTTGTACTTTGTCTCATTGTTCGTGACTGTATAGTCCAATTTGATTGTAAAATCATACTCATCTGTATCTGGGGAGCGGAGAGTGACCCCTACTCCTCCTTCGAATGTGGTCGATGACCCATCGACGTGCGAGGTCCAAACAAGAGGGGCTTCGACACCCTTTTTGGGTAAGTCAATTTACTCTGCAATGAAGTTGGCAAGAACCTGTGCTTTGATAGCTGTTTGAGGTTGAAAACTAATATCAAACTCCCCCAGCTCGATCACCCACTTGGTCAATTTTCCAGATGTATCGAGCTTTGCCAACACTTACTTCAATGATTGGTTGGTCAGCACTATGATAGAATGGGATTGAAAGTACGATCTCAGCTTTCGAGTTGCAGTTACCAATGCTAATGCAAATTTCTCGATTTCTAAATAATTATGCATTAGCCCTTAGAGTGACTTGCTGCAATAGTAGACTGGTCGATGGCTGCCATCTTGGGTAAATACCAACACCGAGCTAATCGATGCTTTAGTGACTACCAAATATATCTAGAGTACTTTTTCCAGTTCGGGTTTTGCCAACATGGGGGGTGAGGCTAAATACTACTTCAGCTTGACCAGAGCCCGATCACACTGCTCCGTCCATTGAAAACCTCTTCCTAGCATTTCTAAAAATTTTGAAAAAGGGTAAGCTCTTATTGGCTAATCTTGCAATGAACCTTCCCAAGGCTACGATTCTCCCCACCAACTTCTGAACATCTCAGACTGTTCTAGGAGGGGTAACATCTAGAATTGCTTAAATTTTCTATAAGTTCGCCTCAATACCTCTTTGGCTGATCATATAACCCAGAAATTTCCTCCTCGAACCCCAAACGTACACTTTTTCGGGTTCAACTTCAATCTAAATGCTCTTAGAATTTTAAAAGTATGACTGAGGTTGAGCAAGTGGTCTTGGGCTTTTTTCGTCTTTACTATCATATCATCGACATAAATCTCCATTATTTTTTCCAATCTCATCTTTGAACATAAAGTTGATGAGCCGTTGATAAGTTGCCCTTGCATTTTTTAATCTAAAACGCATGACTAGGAAGTAGTATAACCTATTAGGAACAATAAAATAGGTTTTATCCCTATCCTTGGGTGCCATGAATATCTGATGATAGCTTTGAAATGCATCCATCACGCTTAATAACTCACACCCAACAGTTGAAGCAACTAGTAAATCTATCCGAGGCAGGGGGTAAGGATCCTGAGGGCATGCTTTATTTAAATTAATAAAATCATTACACATCCATCATTGTCCCTTATTCTTTGGGACTAGGACAACATTACAAAGCCAAGAGGGATACCAAATTTCTACAATATATCCCACATCTAAAAGTTTTCTGACCTCTTCCTCGATGATCTATGTCCTCTCGGCATTGAACATCCTTGTCTTTTGTCTGATTAGTTTGTACGAGGGGTTAGTGTTAAGGTGGTGAACAATGATGTTGGGGTCGATTTCTTGGAGGTCGGATGCCTTTCATGCAAAGACGTTGATATTTTTTCTCAGGAAATCAATTATAAGACACTCCAAGTGGAGGCCCAAGTCTGTTCCAATACGGGTCATCTTGTCGGGGTTACCTTATTCGAGCTCAATGGTCTTAAACTTTCCGACAGGCTCCACTCTAGTTTCTTCCAACTTTTGCTTCTTGCTGGCCTAGGACTCTTCGAGTTTCACTACAAAGGCGTCCCCCGAGGTCTTCAGCTACGATCGAGCTTTTTGCTCATTTGACTCAACCAAGATGTTGTAACATCTCCAAGCCTGCTGGGGTCAGAAACTTGACTTTCAGGTAATACGTAGATACAATGGCATGGAAGTCATTGAGGGTAGGTCAGCCTATGATGACACTGTAGGTGAATGGGGCATCGACCACTAGATAATTCATCATTAAAGTTCTCCTCCAATGAGCTTCTCCAAAAGATGTGGATAGGTTGATCGACCCTTTAGGTATGATCTCCAGCCCCCCCAAATCTGACCAGCGGTGTGCGCACAGGTTCAAATTTTAATTAGCCCATGTTCATTCTCTTTAGGGTGGATAGAAAGATGACATTCGTCTAGCTGCTATTGTCAATCAAAACTTCATGATTTCAAAGTTTGCAATTTCCATAGAAACTACCATTGGATAGTCTATCTTGTGATCGATATTCTTACCTTCGAGGTAGGCCAAGTTGCTGTCGGTGAATGAGATGGGCTCTGTGTTCATCGTGAGGTGAAAAGTTATCTCGACGAGCGAGGCTTTATTTGACTCAAGCTTCCTCTAAGTTTGCCTTTGGGCAGACTTCGAGTCCCCCTAGTGGGACCTCATGCGATTATGTCAATTACCCCTCTAATGGTAATGGGTAGGTGATCCTCATAGGTGAGTTTATTTTCTTTATCCTCCCTTCTAGGGTGAATCGACCTTTCTCTATAGAGAGTTTGGTCGATTTTTCCCCCTTCAGGTTGAGTGTCCGTGGCTATGTATTTCTTGAGGTAGCCCTACTTGATCAACCTCTTAATCTCGCCTTAGAGGATAAAGCATTCATCTATGTCATGCCCCTTTTATTTATGGAAGTGGCAATATTTCTTGAATTTTTTCTTTGCTTCAGTCTCCACCAACTTCTTTGGTTTCTTGAGGAGATTGTCATGCTGGATGGCGTACAGGACCTCCTTTCTCGAAATGTTCAATGGTGTATAGTCGTGGAAATGCTTGATAGGAGATCGACCTCACTCCTTGTGCTTTTGATCATCTCTTTCTTTTTTCTTCTTCTCAATTTCGGAGGATCCAAACTTGAGCCTGTTCATTTTCTCCTGGGTCATGTACCTTTTGGC
>JACGDI010003475.1:54347-73632 GCA_014898725.1 Jacaranda copaia | reverse complement strand
GCGTATTTGGCATTATCTTGAGCGTGGTTGAATATGAGGTATTTATAGCCTTCTTTAGGCATGATTTGTCTATCATGCCCCTAGCAAATGTAGTAGGCTTTAATCCTTGCCGGGGATAAATGGTTATTCCAGATCTCGATACTATTCCAAATGACACAATCTCCCATTTTCCAAGGTGAATAGTACCTCTGGCGTGTGCTTCTCTATCAAAGGTCGTGACAGGGCTGGTAGCAAAGTTGGTGGCAGAGATGATGGCAGCAACTGTACCAGCAGTCACGTGTCATTAATACGGAGGCATGACGCCTGACAGAATAATAAATACGGCCTGAATTCGAGTCAGCGTAAAAAAAAAAAGGCATGAGGTTGACAACAGTTGACCAGACGTAGCTGGTCAACCCTTTAAGTAATCGACCTGGTACACGGTGAAAAAAAGCTAGAATAGGTGATATATCCCTTCAAGCCCAGTCAACAACAGCTTACTCAACTAGATAGTTGTTGTCAAATGGGTTGGCTCCAAAATCGATATTGGGCTTAGTGGGCCCACTGGGCTAACTGAAACTGATATTGGGCTTACTTAATGGGCCTATTAGACTATCCTATATCAGTTTGATTTAACCAAACCAAATTGAATTTTTTTTAATTTTCAGTTCAATATCAGTTAACCGAGTAAAAAATCAAATCAAATTGAAAATCTAGTTTTTTTTTTTAAATATAAAATGGAACCAAATTGATTTATTCGATTTTCGGTCGATTTGGTTGATTTTGACTATTTTTTTTGCACACTCCTACTATTGAACTAGAAAAGAAATATATATCCATTAATTCGAAACTTTTTTGAATAATTGTGTCCCTTATGACTATATGTACCTACAAGGCCTTAACCAATGCATGCCTACTCTTTCTTGAAATTATTATGTTTTTCCTAGCATATAAAAATTATATTCTATATAACTTAAGCGTTGAAAGAATCTTATAGAAAAATCTCAATGCTCTCTAAAGTATTATTTTATTGCTAAGATTTAGATTGAATGAAAAGATTCACAAATTATTGGTGCAAACTAGGCATGCATCATTTGTGGGTTTGTGAAAATCTCGAGTAATTTGACTTGAGATGCGCGCGCGCGCGCGTGATGGAATCAGAGTTTGACAATTAAAGATGGAAGCACAGCTCATGTTTCACTTGCATAATCTCCTCAAGATTCTACTCCTCATCGGTGGGAGGATCGTAATCGATGGCGCCCTTGGTGTTGAGGAGTTGATCATAGAACAATTGACATGACTAATTAGTGATCGATCTCTTGCACAAATTAGCATTACCTTATTATTGCTATTATAAAAAAAATTACATTTTCTGACACTAATTTCGTAATACTTTGTGATATAATGACAAAAAAAATAATATAGTAATAATTATTAAAAAATGTCACTATAATTTAATATTTAGTAGCATTAATTATTAGATAACAAACAAAACAGTGGCACTTGATTAAAAATACCGTGCTAAATGTATTTCAAAGATATTTAACTAGTGTCACTAAATTTCCTTAGAAAAATGCCCCTAACATATAGTTATGGTGTCATTGAAAATAAATGTCATCAAGTATTTAGTGGTAATAATTAAGTGGTGTCTTGTAGTGTAATGACACACAAAAATTAAATAGTGATAGTTGAAATAAATGTCACTATAATAAAATATTCAGTAGCATTTTGTTATTATGTGACATATAAAACAGTGGCATTTGATTACAAATGTCAACAAAAATATAATTTGAAGGCATTATATTTAATTAGTACCATTAATTTTTCTTAAAAACGTCACTCATACTTATTTACGGTGTCATTTAGGAAAAGTGTAGCAAAATAATTAATGGCACTTGCTTAGTGACATTCTAGAGCATATTGACACACAAGAGCAATAAGGTGATAACTGTAGAAAAAAGTTGCTATAATATAATATTTAATGTTGTTTGACTAATAAATGACAAATAAAAATAGTGACATTTGATTGAAAATACCAATATAAAAATACTTACAAGGCATTTAAGTAGTGCCACTAATTTTTTTCCCCAAAAATGTCTTTCATATTTATTTACAGTATTATTTGTAAAAAAATATCATAAATTATTTAGTGACATCAATTTAATATAATTTTACAAGTGTAGTGACACATTAAAGTAATATAGTGATATTAATAAAAAAAATATAAATATAATACAATACTTAATGGCCATTAATTAATAAATATTATAAAAATGTAATTTTTTGAAAATACTAACATAACTATATGTTAAAGACACTTAATTAGTGTCACTATTTTATTTTATTTTTTTTCAAAAAAATCACATCCCATAATTTAGTTATGGCGTGACGTGAAATAAATAATTACAAAAGTAGATAAAGTATAGGTATATTATTAATTATAAAATTTATAAATTTATATCTTACCATTATGTATCGATTAATTTAATAATTTTATATACTTTTAATGTATCAACTAAATTAATAATATTTTTAAAGAAGTATCAAATTTTAAGTTTTTGTCCATTTTGCTCTCCTCATCTATACATTTTTTTTCTCTAAATATTTTTATCTCTAAATTTAACCCCTCATACTTTTTCTAATGTGTTATTTAATTTTATACGCTTGAACATATATTAAATAATTTTAAAAAAAATACTGTCAAAGTATAAAAATAAATTAATATTTTTTATTATATATATTGAACATTTGATAGATAGCTTTATAATAAACTCATATCTTTGCAAATAGATCGTTGTAGATTCGACTCTTATATAGAGTAATTAGAGCATGTTGGAGTCTCATATATAAGATATTGGGTGTAGATTAAATATGTCATTCAAAAAAATATTTTGTGATATTTAATTTAGCATGTTAATTAATTAATTTCTTATGGCATGTTAGTATGTCATCTAAAGGAATCTTTTCTATTATTTTATCATCATTATATGTATTTTTTTGTAGCAAGTTAGCATGTCATTTAAAATTATCTTTGTGACATTTTAATATGTCATTTATTATACCTTTTATAGCATGTCACCTTATTATTTAAAGAAATTTTGGTAGCGTTTTAACATGTCACTATATCTATTTTTAGTGGCATATTACCCTGACATTAAAAATATCTTTAGTGATGCCTTTGGTGCGTTTTTTAATGCATTTTTGGGACACTTTTAATGTATCATTTTATATATTTTTTGTTGCATTTGATTAATATCACAGTAGATGTAAATTAATGACATTTTATACTTTTAGTACACTGTTGTAAGTGACACTTTAAAAAAATGCCATTAAATATAAAATTGCGACTGTAGTACTATTTAAATAACACTTTTTAATGCAACTTAATGCTATTTTTCTTGTAGTGCGTTGATTGATAGAATAGAGGTTAAAGAACTCTCGGGTTGAGGAAAAAACAAAAAAAAAGACAGAATAGGCATGCATTTATGTAACATGAAACGGACAAGCACGAGGACAGCTTTATCTTTGTGTGGCCATGCAAGACCTGCGACAAATACGTCCCAAGTTCAAAACTTCTTGACAGGAATTTACAAGAGCGGAAAGAAGACCATGGAAGCCTTAACACTTAGAAAAGGGATCCCACGAATAATGTTGATGACCAGATTAGCAAGCCCAAACCCTCTAAGCGTATTACAAAATGAGCACTAGCCTGATCAGTGAGCATATAAATTGGAACGGGCTTAAGGAGAGAGATTACTTAGATGACTAAGTATTTAAATCTTAGAAAGAATTTTATGCTTAAATTACCACTTGTCGGACAAGTCTGTCTTATAATTTATTGCTACGGTCTAGCTTATTAATTTCACAATCAACATAAACTCGGGGCAAGATTGTTTACTGCTAGTAGAGAGCTCATCGGTTTCACATTCAGCATGAGCTTCGATGCAAGGTTTTTTACCATCAAGACTGAGCTCATCGATTTCAGAATTGGCACAGTCTCCAAATTAAGAGTATCCTAAACTAAGTCGTTAACTTCACTTGAGTTTGAAGGTAAATTAAAGTTTTTGTCATCAAGCTCGAGCTCATTAATCACTTTACAGTATGCGCTCATGGGGGGATGTAACATGTGTTGAGTCTGTGTTCATGGCCTGACGGGATGAGCATGCCTTCATTTTTCAGAAATTTTTAGATTTTCCTAGTGTACAATTTCTGTTTTATAAACTAAGTATCATAGGGTTTGTTAGAAAATTAAAAGAGCATAGAGCAGATGCTTGTGCTGGCATAAACAAAACTAATTGAACATAAGTTAGAATAATAAGAGCAACAACGAAATAACATATAATTAGTAGCTCAAATTGAGAATATAAGTAGGAATCACAAAATTTAATTGAAACAAAGATAAGGGATCGAGAATCCTACTTGTTATAATTTAATCAGAATATGAAATGTCCACAGCTTCTTTTAAGGCTTTACTCATCCCCCCAATTGGTGCTTTAAAGACTCCAACGAATAGTCTCTCAAGATACAATGATTCTTGCACAGTCAAAGACGGCACTCCAATTAGTTATAACATTAAACCGACTGACTTGAGACTCTTTCTTCATAAGAACACTAGAATATACTATGTCTGTAGAATGTATGCTAGAATGCTTTTGAATATGTATGCTCCCTCCTTTTAACTTTTATAGGTATTACATGACTACTTGAAGAGACATAGTTTAGTTATGCCACATTACTTCTCCGTACAAAGCAATTAATTGCAATTAATTAGGCAACCTAGAAGGTGAAAAGTGAAAAGACGCTCTTTAAATAAAGCAATTAACTGGCAACTTAAGAGGCTAAAAAATGAAGAGGCACACCAGTTAACTCAAGGGTCATTTTTATAAATATGTGACTTTTGGATTGAAAATAAAAATTTTGTCCAAAATAAATTAATATGGTTACAACCACAACCATACTCACAAAGTACCCAAGCTACATAAATTTTATCACTCACAAATAAAATAGCTTGGCTTGGCCCTCGGTTTGTTCATAAAATTTCCTTTTCAAGTCGCTCGCTATGAACTTTATTTTCTCATTCAATATTTTATTAATTTGACATATAAATACACTATTAATATCTTCTCATCAAAATGAATTCATTAAGCATAGGTGTCTTTGAATTTAATATTCAAAATCATCTTTTTATTTCACGTCAAATTGGTAGTTATGCCAAATTCTACAGGATTTTCAATGGAAACATATTAACATTCTCTAATTTGTTTTCGATTGTAAATTTAGATTGAAAACAATTAAAGAAATTCAACAAAAAAATCGGCACAACCATTCAGATAATAACTATTCATTTGTCCGAATCAAAAATTAAATTTTGATGAATTAAAAATCCCGTGGACACCGGTTTCAATGGGCCGTCCATCATATGTTTTGTGCCTATTCCCTTGGACATAATTGAGAAGCACCTCGCGTTACGCACACGTGCGATAGAAACGAAAACTCCATGGACCACTTTAGCGGTAGCACTGAAGTACAGGGGACTGGGTTATAGCCTACAAAAATGGATATTTCGTTGATGGGTTTGATTTCCTATTTTCTGAACGTGGATACTGTCATACATGTTATTAGGGTTATCAATAAAGTGAATTTTAATTTAAATTATATCTGAATTCGATTCGATATTTTAGGATATTTAACTGATAAAATATTCTATAGATATAATTTAATTAAAAAAATTTGTAATTTGTAACAAATGAAGCAAATATGAATTTGACTTGATTCAATCTATTAATAATTCAAACCCGAATATATATACTATTACATATATATACATAGAGTCTTTATAGCAATGCCAAAATGAATTTTTGGACGAAACAAGTAATAAACTTCTATGTAATATATCAAATTAGTTGATTTTTATATAAAATGTTAAATTTAAATATTATCTATATCATAATTGCATCACTTGTTTCTCTATTTTTATAACAAAAAATGATGTAGGAAAAATAATGAGCAGAAGCTGAATATTGTGATATAAAAGAATGTAATGCAAATCTCAATTGGATTGAAATGAGTTTTTTTTTTCCATAAAACTTTATGTTTATAATTAATTGATTGAAAAATTAAGTATATATGCATTTATAATGTCAAATAAGTACTATTATCAACAGCAGAATTTAAAATAAAATGATATGAATGTGATTAAATTATATTCTATTATTATTTTTATATGATAAATAAACTTGAAAATTTATTCGTTAACATATTGTGTGTATGTATTTTTAAGGATAAATGTTTTAGATTTAAGTTCTACTAATTTTTTAGAAAAATAACAAATATATGATTTTTAGAAGTATTTGGATTCGGATCTTTTTTGGATATTCGATTTTTATTTGGATCCAAATATGATTATAGCAATCAAAATTCTATAGGATCTTGGGTCGGATTTGAATATGATATATCATTGTCAAATTCGAATTCGGATCTAGCATAATCCGATACGAATCCGACCCATTGATAGCCCTACATATTACGTTGCTTAATGTTGAATTTAAGAAAACAATAAAAATGAGAAAGAAATAATACTTATATTAATATTTTCCATGCATAATATGCCAAATAAAGGGTAATTGGTACTTTGCACCTTAAAAACATATTTAAAAGCCACTTTACACCTTCAAAATACAAAAATGACATAATGCACTTCAAAAATATATATCCTTTAGCAAATTGTACCCCCAAAGTGTTTTTTTAATCAAAATAACTCAATTTAAGCGAGGACAAAAATGTCCGAACACTTTATAAACAGCTTTCTTATTATCATTTAATAAGACAATATTAGAATTTTATAAAAAAAGTCAAAATTTTTGTATAAATCCAAAAAAAATAAAAATAAAAATAGAAAGAAAATGAAGATTACAAACAATGGAGCAACCAACCTCGTGCCATCAATTAACTTATCCAAAAAAATTTTTGAAAAAGTCATGTCATCATTTAGTCACTTCTATTTTCTATTTTTACCAAAAGATGATTTCAATAAAAGAATTGCCAAGGAAAAAAAAAATTCTTACCATAATCAGAAGGTTGAAGACTATTTTTCAATTTTCGCACCATGGCTCTGATGGTAATCGAAATTCAAGGCTAATTTTCGGATATTTTGAGTTTTGAGATGGTGATTGAATGAATATTAAGAACACCTTGTATGAATTTGGGGAAAAACTCTTTTTGTTCCTTTTTTTACATAGGTTAGTTTTTGGAAGAAAAGTGAAGTAAATTTCAAAAATTTAAGTGAGAAATTAATCCTAGAAGGAGTTTGGATATTTTTTGCCCATGCTTAAATTAAGTCATTTAGATAAAAAAATCACTTTTGGATGCAACTTGACAAAGGAAATATATTTTCAAAGTGCATTATGTCATTTTTATATTTTGAGAGTATAAAGTGGCTTTTAAATATGATTTTAGGGTGCAAAATGCCAATTACCCACCAAATAAATAAGGAAGAAATTCAATCAAGATTTAATAGTTTATTCCATTCATATGTTTGGTAAATAATAATGAATGATAAGGAACTCAATAAATTGAATAATTGACTAAACATGTGAAAAATTTTAATCTAAAATATTAATTTACATATAATATATTTTGTTAGATATTTTTATATACTTAGAATATATACTAGATAATTTATAGTTACATTACAGGAAAAAAATAAATTGATGCAAAATAGTAAATGACAATGCAAAAGTTGTCACTAATTATGTATATTAGGTGACAAAAACTTTAGATTTGTTACTTTAATGATTTTTATAAACTAAATAATAACAAGAATAGAGTTAAAATTGTCACTATGAACAATTGGTGACACGACTATGGTAACAATGGAAATTTTATTACAAATTATAATGATAATTTGTTTGTCACTATTTTGCCACTATAGAGATGTCACTAATTGTTAATGGTGACAACTTAAAACATTAATTTTTGTCACTATTGAGTCAAGTTATGACAAGATAAATTCTCGTCACTTAAAAAAATTATTATTACTGATAAGATCAAAGTTATTGCCACTCAACACATGTTATTAGTGATAACTTTTATTTTGTCACTAATATTATATTTTTTGTAGTGTTACAATTAATATCAAATAATAGTATTTATAAATTTTTATATAAAATTGTATTTTTGTAGTATTTAATAGACATCACTTCATATTATATATAATAGATATTAACATTTATTTATATTTTAGTGTATATTGTATTTAACATTAAGATAAAATGCCTACTGCATACACTAGAAGAAATATGATATTAGTAACAAAAAGAATCATGTTATCATTAATAATATGTATAATTGGCTATGGCTTTTATTGTGTCAATAATAATATTTTTTAAGTGATAATAATTTTTATTTTGTCATGATATTATTTAATATTGATAAGAACTAATATTTCAGACTATCATTATTTAACAATTAGTGATACACATATAATAACAATTTATTGATCACTAACACATGTCACTAATTATTAGAAACGACATCTTAAATGCAAGTTTTGAAATTATTTAACTGGTGAAAATCATTACCAGTACAAAATAAATTTTTTGATCACTTATAATTAGTGACAACTTTTCTGTAAGTTCTCATTAATGTATTGTCATCAATTTTCTTTCTTTCTTTTTTTTTTCTTTTTCTTGTAGTGGTATATAAAGATATAAATATCTATTAGTTAATTTAATATTTAAAATATTGCAAATTACTTATATGAAGTACATGTTTTGTATTTAAACAATAAGTTTTAGTATTTATGATGATATATATATAGAAATAATGTAGGAAAGCAAAATTGGCTTCTGACTTCTCCTTATGAATATATTGTATAAGCGATACAATATATATTACCATGAAATAGTTTACTGTTATATGTACATTAAATATATAAATAAATTATCTTATATTACATTGCATATTATTGCATATGTGTAATAGATATTTGCATGGGTGTGCATATATGAACACATGTTATGCATATTTAACATATATATTAGTAACGTTAAAAATAAAACAAAATACTAGTATATAATATATATATATATATATATATAAAATAATTTATATAAGTATTCTACGTACAACGTTTAGTTTATTCCAAGCCATTATCAATAGCCAACCCAAGGGGAAACGTGGAATGGGCTATCTTTAAGTTTTGAGAATTGGGATTTCATAAGAAATGAGGATTTTGTTGATTATAATTGTATCGAGTATAGAGACTGAAATAATGTTGGGAATGATATTCCATCCCCGCTCAATTCGCAGTATCAATTACTCCCCAATAATGGATATTTATTAATTATGATTAAAGTAATGTGGTGTGATATATAAAAAAATCTTACCAAACATGTCAATCTCCACAAGTAATTAATATTTGGCTTAAGTGCAACCGATGTGTTTACTTTTATGGGAGCAAAAATTGGCGAAAGCATTTACTCAAGCTTCTCTTCTGTCCATTTATAGGATCTTGGAAATAAAATATGATTGGAATGGAAAGATGGGCTTTTTTTTTTTTTTTTTTTCCAAAAATCAGATCTAATTTGGATGCCAACCCCACCAAACCACCCCTACAGGCTACAAGTCCGCAAGTCCCCCACGCCAAATTTCATTACTGGTAATATTTTGGTTCTGAGGCAAGTAGCCTACCACAACCATATGACATTTGCGGAGCCCTACAACAAAAATTTCTTCAAAATACTCTTCTGAAAATGTCAGAAAACAACCCTTTGAATTCCTGTCTGAATATCCACCATTAAGATGTCCTTGCGTATGAACGATATACAATTTACTGGTCCCTTTCAGCAGTACATCTTTGTTAACCAAAACTTACCAATTGCCAATTATCCTACACTATGTTTCCCTATATATTTTCGCAATCCCATTTCGATTAGTATGCAAAAATCTCAAGAGTTGAAATCCAGGCTGCAGTAATTGCAAACTCCTGCTGTAAGTACATATCAATTTTGGGCTTAAAGAGTAAATGTTTTCTTATGCTACACTTTATATGACAAAGATATAATACGTAACTTCTTTTTGCAAGAATTCACAAAGAGGGCCTAATGTTAATAGTATTGCTGATTTAGATTTCTGACACTTGGAAGAGTTTTTGATCAAAATGGAGAACGGCAGCAGCAATGTGTTTGAACTTGCTGTCAAACGAGGGCAGCCAACTCTGGTTCCTCCAGCAGAGGAAACAAAGAAAGGCCTCTACTTCTTGTCCAACCTGGACCAGAATATTGCGGTTATAGTTCGTACAATTTACTGCTTTAAATCAGAAGAGAAAGGCGACGAGGATGCTGCTGGAGTGATTAAGGATGCCCTGTCAAAGGTTTTAGTGCACTACTACCCGCTGGCAGGGCGTCTCACGATCAGCCCTGAAATGAAACTTATAGTGAATTGCACAGGGGAAGGTGCTGTGTTTGTTGAGGCTGAGGCAGAATGTGAACTTGAGGAGTTAGGAGACATCACAAAGCCTGATCCAGTTACTCTTGGGAAGCTTGTTTATGACATTCCAGGTGCCCAAAACATACTGGAAATTCCCCCTCTGGTGGCTCAAGTAAGCAGACCTTCTTTTACATGAGACAAGGTTTTATTTATTCTTAGCAAGAAAATCTTCCAACATTTTGCCTGAATGATTTTAACATTCTTAGTTATTAAAGGCGATTTCTTTTCTTCTGCAGGCGACAAAGTTCAAAGGTGGAGGTTTTGTTCTTGGGCTATGCATGAACCATTGTATGTTTGATGGGATTGGAGCCATGGAATTCGTGAATGCATGGGGTGATATTGCCAGAGAGCTTCCCCTTAAAGTCCCTCCATTTATGGACAGAAGCATCCTCAAAGCTAGAAATCCACCAAAGCCCGAATTTCCCCACCATGAATTTGCTGAGATTGGAGATGTATCAAACACTGCAGAGCTCTACAAAGAAGAAATGCTTTACAGGTCCTTCGGTTTCGATCCGGAGAAGCTTGAGCACCTCAGGAAGAAAGCCCTGGAGGATGGAACTCTGGAAAAGTGCACCACATTTGAGGCCCTGTCAGCATTTGTTTGGAGAGCTCGAAGCGAAGCATTGAACTTGAAGCCTGATCAGCAAACAAAGCTTCTTTTCGCTGTTGATGGAAGGCCTAGATTTGATCCACCAATTCCAGAAAAGTACTTTGGGAATGCTATTGTGCTAACAAACTCACTCTGCAGTGCTGGTGAGCTGGTGGGGAATCCGCTTTCGTTTACCGTCAAACTAGTTCAGGATGCGGTTAAAATGGTGACGGATAGCTATATGAGATCTGCTATAGATTATTTTGAGGCGACACGATCTAGGCCTTCTCTGGCTGCAACTCTACTGATCACTACATGGTCAAGGCTTTCTTTCCACACTACAGATTTCGGTTGGGGGGAGCCTGTTCTATCAGGGCCTGTGGCTTTGCCAGAAAAGGAAGTGATACTGTTCCTTTCTCTTGGCAAAGAAAGGAAAAGCATCAATGTGCTTCTGGGGTTGCCAGCTCCAGCCATGAAGAAGTTTGAACAGCTTATGGAGATATAGGGGAATTGAGCCTTTGCACTATTTACATAGTGATTAGCCCCCAAACCCCACCCCCAAAGATAAAACAAGATAAAGATTATTTTACTTGTCTAAGGTATTGTGATTGATTTGTGTGGAAATTTATTGGTGAAGTTATTTTGTCGGCCCCCCAGTGCGTACTGGAGGTGCAGTATGCTCTTGAATCCAGTTGAAACTAGATCAGTGTTTTCAATTTTTGCGGAGTTGCTTTATGCTGAAATATTTTGATCCTTTAAGAATGAACAATAAATTCCATCTCCTAATACTTCTATCAAACTTTTTCTGTTCCAGAAGGTTTTCACATTGTGGTGCCTTATGGACTGAAGATGAAAAAGGCTGAAAATTTTACAAGTATTAGCTAAAAAACTCATATGAACTTATTAAATATTAATTTTTAAAGAAATTTTTCATAGCCTGTTAGCAGCTGAAACTGTGATCCTTTCTTCTTGTTATGATCGAGGCAAGAGTCAGGCTCTTTATTTTTAAGACAAATCTCCCCCGCACTGCTATTCACAGTTTGATGACAATTACCTCCAAGATACAACGATCAACATTTGACAGATAGCAACATTACAAATCTCTTGAAAAAATTAAAAAAAAAAAATAATCAAACTCTTTCAAACTAGAACTACCGAATGCTGTGAATGCTCTATATGCTTGGATGTAATTGAATGGCAATGACATACTCTACGGATGCTTTAATAATGGTTGAAAAAAATGCACATAAATGGATATAGCATGATGTAGCTATTGGTGTTTGGACGCAATTTTGAAGGTGTCGGTTGCTGCTTAGACCCAACCATTGAGGTCGCAATTGCTTGATACTCACAAATAAGCTTTTCAAACACCTTTTCAGACTGCGGCGAATCGTATTAATATTGGCAAAGTCACGGAGTAAAATCCCAATGGAGGATGAAAAATTAAGAAAATAAATTCTTAACTTATTTTGCCTGAAATCATATATTTTTTCGAACAAGCCCGAGCCCAAGCACAAGCACTTGTCCGGCCGGGCGTGCGATTTGAGCGTGTGTGGACTCTGGACTAACCTTGGCAGCATGTGCGTCTTTCCTCTCCCGAATAACAATGGTATCCATCAGGAGCCAAATCCAAATCTTACACCAAGATTATATAAATTGGTTTAGCTAATTGTTCACTTTCAATGTAGGAAACTCTTCATCTTCCCACATCTTCTACTTCCAACACATTAGTCAACTTTAAGAAGCTTATTTTGTGCTCCCATTCATCCAGAATTGATTTGAGCTATTGAATGTGTTAATGATACCTACCAGATGGTGTATATCACAATAATGTCAAGCACTTTCATTAATCAAAATTAGAACTCAATAAATTTGTCAAAGTTGGGTAATCACTCAACTTTTTATCCCCAATTTCTAACAATCTTCCACATGATTGAGCTTAATGCATGTGGCCATGCAAATGAGAGTTCAAGTGGATAGCTATTACATTAGGATAATGGCATGGCAAATAAAGTCCATAAGTGTAAAAAAGTAAAAACAAAGTAAAGAAACCTAATTAATCAAATGATAAGTGAACTAAAAGGCTAGAGAGCCCTATTGACCAAGCTTACTAAGACGGGCATCCAAATCCTAGTGGCTAAAGTCTAGTTAGTGAAAAAATAATACCAAGTGCTAAAGTCAAACTGAACATGAAAAATCATTGAAAAGAAATCTAGAGCTCATGCATCGTATTCTAGAGAAAAGAACTCAGAAACTTTATTGACTTGTGGAAAGGGCCTTAGCACCATCTTCAAACAACATCATCTTAGCACCATGTTTGGGAGATGTTGAGAATGCAAATTAGATTTAGAGCTCGAGGTTTCAATAACCAAGTTGTCCCAAGATCTAATAAATGGAGAACTAACCTAAGACGCAATCATGTCCAAAGCCAAAACTTATCTCGAAAACTCATTCGACATTGATGTAGGCACCTATGCAGCATGCCCTACCTTCTTGAGAACCAAACCTACAAATGATGCAAAAAGCATTGAAGACATTGTTGGAGAATGCCTCTATTTAAGCTGAGATCAAAGCAGTTACCTAGTATGCTGAAGAATGTTTCATTAAGAGCAGCCGCAATCTTCTCATTGGAGTTGGGATGCTTTGTCATCCTAAGAGAGGACAGAATAAAGGACCAACTCTAAGCTAGACATTGCCCCTCCTAATAATTTATCTTAGTAGGTGGATATGCAATCATCCCTTTGAGCAGACTCATTATGGCGCCTGCTCACTACCACTATAGTTTAAACGTACTCACTAGTGCCCCAACCCTCAAGAAGAGTAGAAAATTAGTGCCTTTCTCGAACCATCACTATCTCAAGATATGCAATCCCTTCTGCACAACTGTTTTGGTGCAGGCACTTTTTTTAGAATAAAGATTGCCAGCTTGTAGGAGTTTGATGGCACAACAACCCCTAGGAGCACCTAGAAATGTTTTTGGTGAAGATGGAGTTTTACTACTTGAGTGAAGTCACATACTGCAAGGTGATCTATACCATACTTACCAAATACATTCTACATGGTTTAACCAGACCAGAGAGGTCTATCATGGGTTGAGAGCAATTGGCTCATTAATTTCTCTATTACTTTTCCATCAATCCTAAGAGACTACCTCAACCGCTTTGTCCAGCTGGTGCATGAAATTTCTCACATCAACTAAGAACTTCTACCCAATATTATCCAGCAGAACTTGAGTTTTAAGTGTTGATAGCGAGAAAACCCATAGCTACTCTAGAAAAGCTCTTTGTTCATGTAGTAAAGTACATTAGGATTAAGGAGGCTATGACTCCCCAAGGTGGTAGCAAATACAAAACATGGGGTAAAGAGAGTAACAGCAACAGCAAGAAGCCTTTGGACTTTATCTACTTACACTCCACCCACAACCCATAAAATGGAATCTTAAAATTGGTTGAAGCAAGGCAAAATCAAGAAACCACCCCTTTCAAAGAAGGGGGACAACCCAAAGCGACGAAAGTCCGACAAGTAACATCATTTCCACCAAGATTACGAACACACTACTAAATAGTGTCGGCATCTAATATATGAAACTGAAAGGCTAATCTAGAAGGGACACTTTAAGCAATACTTGACTAGAGGTAAAGTAGTCCAAAAAAGAATTTAGTAATTGGGAGAAGTAAGGATCATTGGCAACAAACTAATAATCGTCGTATGTTGAAGGACCAGTAGCATCAATGAAATCCATAATCTTCACCCACAACCATTGTTATCTCAATGATCTCAAGAGGACCAAAAGGCAAACCGAAATTATGTGGCAAGACTTTGACAAATTTAATCTTTGCATATACTTGCAGGCTAAAGCAAATATTAATTATTCTAATGGAAAGCAAAAGAATAATGCATTGCATAAATTATTTCCACTCACTAATCAAGATTATGATTTCAACACTATTTTGCATAAGACAACAGACGATAATTTTGTATAAATCAAAAGAAAAGAAAAGACCTTTATACTGAATATCTCATGCAAAAACCTTAAGTAGTCACATGGTAGAATACTTTAATTTAAGCAACTTTGTCTTGACTTCAAATTAATTGTCAATATTTTCTCAAGTCAAAATATGTAGGGTAACTTGAAAATTTTTGGCGTCAAGAAATGAATTTCACCACGAATTATGATAGCGTGCATATATTTTGAATACTAATCATGAAATGCAGTCTTTGCAAGGAACTATAAGCACAAATATATTGATTAATACTATTCCTAAATAGATATCACAAAATTGACTATGCCTAATTGCAGATAAGTATAATATAGTAATGTTTCCTATAATCAAAATACTTTACAGACAGACAAGTATACACAAAAATAAACCTTAAAATTGTTAGGAATATAATAGTGTTGTCTATACTTGTGCACAAAAATTAAAAATTTAAGAATCAAATTCAATTTAACATATAAAATATATGAAATGTTCTGGGTGTGCAAATCATAAAAATTTAATACGTAGACTACATTTGCATATAGCAATACCAAATAAAATAAGAGAGTAAGAAATCCTACTTGCATAGGTTAAGTGCAATAATAGAAATACTTAATCCGAGGCATGTTGCTCCAACGTTGTCTTTAAGGCTTTATTTGTCCATTTATGGTGCCAAAGGTCACTAACAAACAATCTTCCAAGATACAACGATTCTTCCCGATCAAAGATACCCTTCCATTGACCAAAACAGCAAACCAAATTGACTCGAAACTCTTTTATGAAATGGATAGTAATGTTGAAAGTGCTTAGTGTAGTGCTCAAGCAAATGCCCATGCGCTTTTTTTTTTTTTCATCTCTTCTTATTTTTCGGTTGGGTTCTAGGCACTCCTATTTATAGTTGTGCAATGAATTTTGTTGATGAGACATAATTCCTCATTAGAATCATAATTCTTTTTTTTAAGAATACAACTATAAGATAAAATTCTATAACTTATTTTTTTAATGAACAATTACAGTTCCACTAAAGAGTTAGGAGCTCAAGACATAGTACTTAACTTTTGAGCTAACTTTTTCATTGGGGTGTGTCCATCGGTGTGCACTACAAATATACTTTAATTATTTTATTTATACACCTGTATCCTTTTTTCAATATGGATAGACTCATTCTACTCACTACAATGTCTTTAATTTATTTCTCACTTTAAACTCAATTTTCTTATTCAATTATTTAATTCTGACATACAAATATGTAGAAGGCTTACATATTCTCTATTGAAACCACGAATACACTGCCGAGTTTCTCAGAATTGTTAAATGGACATGTGATAAAATTAGAAGCCACAATTGTAAGTTAAAAAATGAGTATATTCTCTATTGAAGCCACTAATCCACCAAAATATCACTATTTTCTCATCGTCAATTGATGTAAAATGTAAGAACATAAACTACTGTGCTTCATATAAAATGCTCCAAACATCAACGCATATGTTATGAATTGGTAGCACAATATTTTCTCCACCACTTAGACATCAACAAATGAGAGAATTTATAATTGTTAGAGACATGCAGGTAATGTTTGGATATGAATTATGTTATTTGAATTATATGTTTTGGGAGAATGAGTATTGAGAGTGGGGTTGGGAAATGTGATGTATGTTTGTTTATATTTTGGAAATAGTTAAAAAATTATTTTGAAAAATTTTGATATGTTTGTTTATGTTATGTGAAGAGACAAATTCTATTATAACAGCTAAATCAATACTTTTTTGTTAGGTTTTGAGAGAGTAAATGGATTTTAGCAATAGTTTTTATCATGATAATAGTAATAAAATATTGTGATATGTAAATATATATATATATATATATATATATGTAAATGTGTGGGGTTTTTGGGTTTTTGCCATTTTAATTGTAGGGGTAATTTGGACATTTTAGTAGCCATTTTGGAGAAAATCATGGTGCATGTTTGGTTACATTCTGATTTGTTCTGACAGAATGCAATTGAACATGGCCATAGTTTTTATGTGAAATGTACAAACCTCAAATTAAATTAGTTACCGTGTCATTGGCTTGCCACGGAAAATTGTATAAGATTCTTGCAACAAAATTATCGAAAAATTTGTAATTTTAATCCTACAATTATTGCTTGCTTCGATTGCACTCTATTTTGGATATGGAGTTAGCATATTTGATCCATTATGCATTAAATTTTAACACATTTAGTTTAATTTTTCACAGATTTAGTCCATTAAGTTGAAAATGTTTCAATTGGGCCCGATAATTGCCTAGTTAGCATCAATTGAGTCTAATTTTTGAAAATTTTGTGACATTTGTCATTGAACTCCACATCACCATCTATGTCATCCGCCATGTCAACCAAATAGCTGAAACCAAAATAAAAAAAGGTTGAGGAAAAAATAAAAAAATTATTAAAAAATATTATTGTTAAAATACGTATAGACATATATAAACATATAATATATACATAATATATATACACACACAAAGGCATCCCACCCACCACCAAAGCTAACGACTGCCATGGCAGCAGCGGCCATAGCCATTACTGTCGTGGCTGCTGTCATGGCAGCAGGTGGCCATTCTTACGCGTGGAGGGAGGGCGAAGGAATATGTGTGGGGAAGGAGGGTGTGGGGCAGAATGGGGGGTAGGGTTGGGTGGGGATAAGGAAGATGATAACACTAAATATATTAATATTATTAAATATGCAATATTATTTTAATGTTTCATTTTGAAATTGTTTATCTATTTTATTTTTAATCAATAAATGATTCATTTAAATTTATTTAAATTGTTTTAGAGATATTTATTATTTTAAAATTATTAAATATATAATTTAATTAATAAATATATAGTATTTAATATTATTAAATAAACTTCTTTATTTAAATAAATTATTTTAGATATGTAATATTATTAAATAGATTATATATCAGAGCCATGAATGTATAGAGATTATATTTTTCTCTGGTTGTTTAACACTTTTTCTAAATATAAATTTTTTAAAGAAAAAATCGTCTTATTTAAAAAATGATGTTTTGGAAGAAATAGATCTTCCTAAAAATCTTGATCTTCTTAATAAATGGACCATTCCTAAAGTGAATCCAAAGGTTATTTATAATATGGGTACTTTTGAAAAAATTGGTTTAAAACAAATTGTTAAAACCACAGAGGAGTCTGTTCCTCTTAGATGTGATGATATCACTTTACAGTTATTGCACAGATCTGATGTTGATATATATAGATCTGAATATCGTTTTCTTCATATAGGTTTAATTCAGGTTGCATTTAAACCGCTTACTCTTGATAATTTACCTACTAGCTTTGTTGCTGTTTTTACGTGATGCTCGAAATTTAAATTGGAAGCATTCACTTATGGGCATAATACAGTCTAGTTTGGCAAATGGCCCTGTTTATTTTGATGTTTATCCTAATTTGCAATTATCATTGTCTGATATTAATATTTTACATGCTGTAACTTTGAATGTCAAGTTGCATGTGTATAATTATATGCCAAATACAGAAACAATTTGCATCTGTTATAGAATTTATTATAGGCCACTGTATACTCTTACTCTAGAGTGTAAAATAATGAATAATAGTTTAAATGAGACAATTTTAATAGAAACTAATTTTAGTTAGTCTCATATTACAACTCGTAGACCAATCAAATGGAGTGAGGTCGAGTTTCCTAATAATTGGTTAATGAAAAAAACTGTTCCAACTCAGCTTGTAATACAGACAGAGGTTAGCCAAATTGTTCAAACTCCAGATGGAGATGTTTCAATCCAATTTAGAAATAATAATAATAGTAATTTTATAAAATCTAATAAATCAGTTAGATCTTCGTTTTCTTATATTGATCCATTAGAAAATAGTTTTGAAAGTCCTAGGCCTTATAGAGCTTCGACTTCTCAAGTTAATGAACCCACTTTTGAATCTAGAAAAGATAATAATCTTGATACTAGATTTGATAGGTTAAAAATTAATCCATCTAATATTGTTCATGGATATAATATTCAAGATAATGATAATAATGAGGACCGTAATAGTGATGATACTATTAGGCCAACTGAATCTGATATGAACTTTCCTGTACGTAATATTCGTATATAAAATAAAATGAATTTTTAATGATTAGTAAGAAATATAATTTTACTCTTGGTTCTAATGATAGGAATTTAATAAAGATCGCTGGAAAATGTTTCGCGATTGGTTTTTCAAAACTTT
>JACGDI010003475.1:32252-49245 GCA_014898725.1 Jacaranda copaia | reverse complement strand
CAAATTGACTTGTGTAAAAAAAGAACAAATAGAATTGTTCATCCCCAAATTCGCATAGGATTTTTTTTATAATTATTCAATCATCATCTCAAAACTCAAAATATTAGAAAATTAGCCTTAAATTTTGATTACCATTAGAGCCATGGGTGTGCAAATTGAGGAATAGTCTTCCAGCCTTCTGATTATAGTAAGAAATTTGTTTTCCTTGCAATTCTTTTATTGAAATCATCTTTTGCAAAGAAATAGTGTTCTCTTTGCCATTTTAAAAAAAAATAAAATAAAATAAAAGTGATTAAATGATGACATGATTTTTTTCATTTTGTTTTTGGATAAGTTAATTGATGACATGAGTTTGGTGATTCTATTGTTTGTCACCTTCATTTTTTTTTTTTTACAGAAATTTTGACTTTCTATGTCAATGTTGCCTTATTAAATGATGATAAAAAAAGTTGTTTAGAAGGTGCTTGGACATTTTTGCTCTCGTCTAAATTGAGTTATTATGATAAAAAATCACTTTAGGGTGCAACTTGTGAAAGGAATTATATTTTCAGGATGCATTTTATCATTTTTTATGTTTTGAGAGTGCAAAGTGCTTATTAAATATGTTTCCAAGGTGTGAAATGCCTATTACCCCTTACAAACATGTCAACTTTTTATCTCTTACAAATGCACAACTTGTCAATTGTGTTGTGTAGACGTAGAATTCAGCAAAGTACAAACATTTTTAATCGGCATAATACAAAATATATATATACATAATACATATATATATGCATATATTACATACAAAATATATAATACATATGTACACTTAATATATACATGTATATATACTCCATTTGAAAAGCCAGTTCCCTCAACTCCGGTAAAATTGACCCAAACTTGTAAAGATTAATTCAATAGTTCCTTTGGCACCATCAATTTCTCAAAAGTTCCCTTACCATGACAAAGCAGTTTTTCAGAGAGATCGTGTTATTGAAGAAGATCCAGCCGAAATGACAAATTTAGTTCTTGACCCACAATACCATAGAATTTTTCGAAAACTTTCAAAAAACACTGAGTTGTTCCAAAAATACATTAAAAATACAAAATTAAAAGGGAAAACTAGTCATGATGATGGTCACCTTCACGTGTCCATGACAACTACCAAGACATGCCAGCATTCCATGCATATATCTCTCTTCATTCAACAAAAGGTAAGAAGCTGGGAAACCTACGTACTAGTTCAGTGGTCCTTTTTATTTTGTATTAATCAACTAATTAAGGGCATGTGGTAATTGTCAACAAGTGGTATAATTAAGGTCAAGACCACATTTCATCAGCCTACCTGCGAGCATTGACAATTGCCGTAATTAATTCCCAACAAGGATGGTGGCATGACCAGATTCCGTGGATTCAAGCGTAGCAATAGTATAACAAAACAATTGTAAGTTAAATATCAAAACTTAACATAAAACTAGCTAGGGTGAAATTAATCATTAAGTAATTTAATATTTCAAACTGAGCAATATTACTAATTAATATAAAGACTGCTTATATAAATTAAATTGGATGAGTATGCCGGATATTTTTCCTATAAATTATATTTTCCTAAAATATATTATTAAATAACAATTTGAAAGAACTTTGCCATTTTATATCAGAAATTTTAGAACGATTTCTATTGTCTTTTCGGCCCCATGATTACCAACTTTGGCTGGTGGAAATTTGTAGTTAATTTGAATTAATGAATGAACTTCCGAGAAATGCAAAGGTTAGTGGCGATGTCTGCGCAAAAGTTACCTGGTATTGCAGTTTAGATTATCTTTTAATTCATTATTATTTTTATATTTGTTTCGTTTAAGGATAATTTTTTTTTTTTTTTTTTACCAAATTCTTTTTCTTTAATTTAAGTTAACTCTAAAATATGCAACCCACTTTATTGACTTGTGGCTTTTGTTTTATTGCATTATGGAAGATGCAATAACTGATAGAGAAAATAAAGTAGTTAACCGATCGTAGTTCGTTCGTTGACAAAATCTATACTGTCACAACTATCACCAATAATTTAAAATTGACATTTGTAGGTTATCATCATGACATAAAATAGAAGAAAAAAGGGCAAACAACTTGGCGCAGTCTTGAATTTTTATCACAATTTTGAGTCATAAAATTTCGGAATCTCAACGAAATAATAAAATATTTGCCAGCTTGGAAATGGAACATTAATATATAGTTATACATATATAGAGAGAAAGAGAGATGGAGTACGGTCGTATTACTTAATTTTCACTAAAAAAATATTATAAAAATCTTCACTAATGATATATATATATATATATTAAGTAACAATAGCTTTTATTTTGTCATTAGTGATATTTTTTAGGTAACCATAATTTTTGTTTTATTGTGTCATTATGATTCATACACAAATTAATATTTTAAATTGTAATTGTTAACAATTAATGATACCCATATGATGACAACTTAATAATAATAAAAATTGTATTCGTGATAAGATTTTCATTGTCACTAAGAGGGTGTTTGGGTGAGCTTATAAGCTCCTCAAAACATCTTAAAAGATGTTTAAGAACTTATAAGTTGATAAAAAGTGTTTGGTAATTTTTTTTAAAAAGAACTTATAAGATCCTAAAATAAGATGTTAGAAGCTTATAAACTCTTTTAAAAAAAATAAGGAGAGTACTCTAACTTATTTGAAGATCTTAACAAGCTCCTTCATTTTTAACCATTCTAATTACAAATTTGTCATTATTAACATCTTATAAGCTCCAAAATCTTATTTCATCCAAACACTTCAATAACTGATTTTAAAAATAAGATCTAACATTTTCAAAAACATCTTATAAGATGTAGGAACTTATAAAATATTTAAAATAAGTTTAGCCAAACACCCCCTAAGTTATCACCATTTACTATAGAGGTATCATTAATTGTCAATGATGACAACTTAAACACTATTATTATTATCATTAGGTTGACAAAACAAAATTTTTTACCACTTAATTAAGATATATAATTAGTGTGAATTTTTGTATTGTCACTTATTATTATTATTATTAGTGTCTCTATTGGAAAAGATAATAAAATGCTCTTAGCCCCAATTTACTGTTGGTGTTATTAAATAAACTTATGCTGGTGTAAATTACGTCATCAGGTTTCAATCAGGACATATGTATATATATATATATATATATGTATATATATAGAAAGATTATCCGGTTTGTGTAGGTAGGTAGGTAGCTAGCTTGTAAGTTTAATTATGCGCTTAGCATGCTAACTTGCGAAGTAATTATTCGGACCAGAGAGATGGGCCATCACGCTTTCAGGTTGATGGTCCAAGAATTATTTTGTGATTAATCCATTCATACAATATTTTTAATTAATTTCCAATCTCCAAATGAATTATCTGTACTGTTTATAGGTGGGTGAGGTTAGCTATTTTGTCTCCCAAGTTGTGTGGACAAAATTTCAAAAGACGAGACTTAATTACACAAGTTGTTTTGATCTGACTATGAGATCATACTTGATTTTGTTAATACAGAGGTCGGCTGATTAGTACTCATACGCTATTCGTTTTAAATTCCAGGTTTGTATTTGATTGAACATGAAACTTTAGATTCTGAAAATTTGCCCTAAAAAAATCTAATACTAACACTAAAATAATAACTGACAATATAGAGTTTGTTGCTAATGATATTTGTTAAGCGTTAAATACTTTTATTTTGTCATTAGTGATATATTTTAAATAATAATAATTTTTATTTTATTATAATATGACTCAATAATGAGAAAAGTCAATATTTTATGCTATTATCATTGACAATTAGAGACACTCCTATAGTAAAAATTTAGTAGCAATAAAAATTGCAACTATAATTTGTGACAAATTTTTCATCGTCACTAGATTGTTACCACATGGGTAGCCAATGGTAATAAATTATACATTACCTTTGTCATTATTTAGTTTGTAAAAATTATTAAGGTGATAAAACATAATCTTTTATAACTTAATATGAATAATTAATGATAATTTTTGTATTGTTATACTTATTTATTATTTTTTTACTAATTTTTTTTTCTTGTAGCGATTAAAAAATTATTATTAATTTTATATTCTTAAAAATAGTGATGGAAGGTCAGTGAACTTAAATTATTATTTTGAATAAGAGGGTAACTTTGGAATGAAATTTTGTCTTAAACTATTTTACTTAAAAAATAAGAGTAATAAATTTAAATAAAAAACCCAAGTAATATATGTAACTTGTTTATGTTGACGTGCGTACATATTTATATATAAAGAGATAAAATTAATTGCTAGTAGTATGAGATTTTCATATTTGCTATATTTTCTCTGAAGAAAAGAAAAGCAAAATGAAGGAGAGTGACGGGGAACATCATGAGTGCATTCGAAAAGTAGGAAAGCCACGTTCAACGGCACAGATTGAGCGTTGCGAAATGATGAAAAGGAGCAATGAATGGCAGGAAAGAAAACGCAAGGGTCAATTTTTTAACATGAACATTTCCAGATTTTTTTGGATCTCAAAGGTTAGCAGCATGCATGGATGGGAGCATCGGTGGGTCCAATCAACACCTAAGTAATTTTAAATTTATTCTATAAAAATAACATATGATCTTGAAGAGGACTTCCAATAAGATACTGAAATTTGATATCTGCGTGGCTTTTCATCAGTCAGCCATCCAACAACCATTGAATATTGAGTTTTTCTTTTTCTTTTTTTAAAATTATTGTCCAATATTGAAAGTTGAGTTTGATGCGCATTTTTCCCACCTTCTCTTCTTTTTTCCCCCTTCATTTTCTGTATTCTTTTCTGTCAGAGAGAGAGAGAGAGACAGAGAGAGAAGAAAAATGCTTCTGAAAAGCAGTTTTCTTTCTTTTATATGATGTACTCGTAACTAGCACGTGCCTCGTACTATGCAAAAATTCAATTAATTATAATTAAAAATATAATATATTTATATATAAATATATTACTATGATTTTATATAAAAGTAAATTTAATTTACAATATTTTTTTTAATAAGATACATGGTACAAAATTAAATTTTTTTTTTCTAGAAATCACAATGTATGCATGTTAAGGATAGTGAAAAGTCATGCTCGTCACCTATCATCATATTTATAAAGGCGTGATGTAAAAATACAAAAGTAATTTTAATTTTCACAACAAAAAACAACTCAATAAATTTAAAACAATTCAACCAAATAATAAAAATACAAAGCCTAAAGATGAATGGTGTACAACATTGAGAACATAAAAACTTACTATATAGTAAGAAATTTAGCTCAAGTAAAAGATGGAAATTGTATTAAACTATTTCAAAAGATAATTATTATACAAAATAAAAATTAATTACGCATAGAAAAAAAGTTGTAATTAGATTTCACTATTTTCTTTTCATAAATCACATCTTTTAATGCTACGATTATCTTTGATTTGTCAAAACGTTAATCACAAAAATTAAATATATATATATATATATATATATATATAAGTTTCGCTTATGAATACTCAAAGGAAACATAAAAAATAAAGTGTGTGATTATTTCTAATCTATTGTTTTATGTGAACTACTATTACCTATCCATGTTTCATTTATCCATTACTTTTAATTTGGGGATATTTTTCCATCATATCTACCGCAAATTGTATTATTTAGAAAAATTGCTGACATTTTATGTATTTATTTTTTAAATGTTTGGATCATGACTATTCACCAAATTATTTTGTAATAAAATAAATATTGAAATAAAAAATAACTATGCCAAATTAAATTTATTAAATTAAAGTATGAATAAAACTATGATTTTTTTTTTGTAAATTTTTAATTACAGAATTCCCCTTATTCTTTATTTCTTTCTCATTCTGTCTCTCATAGCATTGAAAAGGACATTTTTCTTATCCAAATAATAGTTGATATTTTGATGTCTTAATGGATGAATAATAAAGAACTTCAATAGACAATAGAGAATTAAATAAATGGTGAAGTTTTGTTTTTAATGGGGTTTAAAATAATTTATAAAGCATTCTCTTGTCTCATCATTAAGATGTCTCTTCATATAAATGAAATTCCTTACCCTATACCAAGCGCCAGTGAAAATAAATTTAATTGTTCAAATATTATTATTTGTTAATAATATTTGTATTACATAATTAAATAATAAAAAGTATCTTTTTAATATTTCAAAAAAGAAAACATATTATTTAGTAACAAAAAATGAAGATTCATTCGAATGTTAAACTTTGAGATAATTTCTTGATTAAAGTAGCAATAGTTCCTAACTTTAAATTATAAATTATACATAGATTCTTAAAATTATTAAAATCTAGTAATAAGAAAATGGAATAAAAATGACGGTGGAAAACATTTTTATATAATATACTTTCGAATAATATATATATATATATATAATATGTGTTGATATGATATTTAAGCAAAATATTTCTTAATAAAATATAAAAAAAAATTAGTATGATCTCCATAATGATGCAGAGGTCATAGTAAATTTTTTATAATATTGGATGATTTAAAATATTAATTATTTATCAATACAGTAAAATTTATTTACTTGTTTCTATGAATTTATTTTATTTTATTTTTTAAAATGATCAAATAACATACTTTCCATATTATGTAAATTATTACAAGATAATAATTAATTTCTACTATTTAACTTACAACAGAATACATGTCAATATTCCGTTAAATACAAAATGTACAAAAATGATTTAATATGACTTTTAGTTTTAATAAAACTCTATTGATATAACATTATTCCTACCAAATATTGTTTATATATATATATATATTTTAAATTTTTATTAAACAAAAATGTGTGTAAATGAATGTATGTGACATAAGTTTTAACACCCCAAATCAAGGGTATAAATTTTTTTGTAAAATTGAATGAGAATATAAAAACTTTAAAAATAAAAAAACATAATTTTAATTTGAGAGAAAAAAAGTTGGGGCTCAAAATGAAAATAAGGAGGACTTAATTGTAAGGAACTTGAGAATTTTGGCGGTCAATCCAAAATTAAAATGGGTCAACTAGGCTAATGTGAGGCACTGAGAAGCTGAGGGGGCTAATGTAAGGCACTAAAAAAGTCAAGGGACTCAATAGAATTCTGAGAGGATGTTTTGGGGAGAAATTTGCAATTTGAAAAGACTAAACAATATAAAACAAGAGCCCTCATTTTTATCTAATTCTCACATGCATTCTTGGCATTTCCGCCTCAAACCATCTCTCACCAACACCGGCAACTCAAAGAATCAAACTGACCAACCTCTTCCTCTCATCGCAACAAACATAGTGGTACCAAATTCACCATGAAACAACTGGCGAAACGTTGAGAAATTGAGAGCTGAAGGTAGCACATAATGGTGGTGGTAGATCACCAGATTTCGGTAACTGAAGCTCGGGGTAGGTTTGATGGGCTTAGCTAGAGAAGCATGCAGATACGTTCAATTGCAAAAATGGACCACCAAAGCAAATGGAATTGAAGTAGGAACATGCGGTGGCTGGCGGAGGTGATGTGAACTTTCCCCTTCAAATTAACCTACGATTTGTTGAGGAAGGTGAATATTGGAAGAGGGCTTTTGCTTAGCATGAAAAGACGCATCAGCATGGTGGTAGTGGAACTCAATTCCACCAATGGAATGCATCAGAGTTCTGGCGATCGATGGTGGCAGTTCGATGACTTCTAAGCAAAATCTTTTAGACGATGATCCGTACGCATGCAACAAGGTTTTGGATTGTGGATTGAACATTGAACTTGGTCAATTTGGTAAAATTGTTTACACAATTAAATGTTTCCTAATTTGATTTGAGAAAATTGTTGAGTTGATTTTTGGTACAAATTTGAGTTAACTGAACCGAATTATGATATTAGACTAAAGTAATTGGATATGATATAATTACAAAATGACATGTGGACCAAATTTGACAATAAAGACTAATTATTATTTAATTAAATTAATTGAAGCATTTGGCAAGCCGATTTATGAAGTAGTGATGAAAAATTTACTCATATGGAAAAATGTATTAATTTCATGAATAGGGGTTAAATTGCTTAACTATGGACTAAAAATATCAATTTGATCATTAGTTTTGAGAGTGAGATATAGGCTTGGAATCGAATAAAATGCATAACTAATATTAACTAAGCCAAAATGGCACATTAGATGTCAAAATTGTGATATGAGAACGAAAATAGACTATCACAAATAAAGGCACTAAAGTGATGAGCATGGGCTAATTTATTGATTACAAACCCACAACGTTAAATTGAACATTAATAATGAAATCAAAATATGGGTCCTGAATGGATAAAATATGTAATTAATACTAATTTCCTGATTTAGCATGCTTAGGAAGTAAAAATTGCAAGACTAGGGTTAGTTATTATAGTTAAGAGCTATAACGCCCCATCCAGGAGGTGTCTGCTTCGTGCTAAGGTGCTACTCCAATCTACTCCACAAATATTAAATTCCAAAACACATCTCCAAAATTCAATTTTGATTCATAAGCTACATTGCAATCCAAAATTTAACAACTCAAGTGATAGCAACTTAGTACTGACCAAAAAGATCATTTCAGAATACAGAAGCAATATAATTTCAAACTCCAAGTAAACTCTACAAGGAGTACAACATGTATTGTCATCCTAAAGTCTCATAAATAATAGCATATCTTAACTTAAAGTAACAACATAAACCAATATTATATACATGCCAAAAGTCTTTCAGTTGAGTTAAGTCATTTCCATAGTTTTAGTCCCTGTATTCTCAATTAGATGATGTCCAAATATCTATCATAAAACAGTTCTTCCAGGCAAGCCATCAGCCCTCATTTTTCACTTATTTATACTTGTTTGAGAACATTTCATAAATACATGGGAGGGTGAGTCATAAGGACTTAGTGAGGAATAAGGTAAAGCTATGTACGATCTTTCAAGAATTAAGGATTCAATAATAGTAAATCACCAGCAATTTAGCATAAAAGAACAAGATTATGCCAAAAATAGAATAACAAAAAGGGGTCTATCTACTAATAAATGCTAGGTTGGAAGCTATGATCATTGGCATAACGACCTGATCAACTCAATTGATTTACATTGGGGTATCGCCATCGACCAACTCAGCCAATCTTGCTCGGAAGGTTTATGGACATCTCAACCAATTGCATTCGGGAGGTATTGATGTCGACCAACTTAACCATTTTACTATAGGAGGTTTTTTTGTCAACTCGTTTGCTCGAGACATCAACTCGATCTAGACTAGAAAACCACTCTAGCCTTGTTGCTCCTTAAGCAGAATATTGTTTCAAGAATAGCAAACTCAATCACATATGCAAGGCAATAATCACATACAACATGCATATCAGAATATCTTTGTATCACCATAACAGTATAGTAACAGTTCAATTCAGTATAATAAACAATCGATTCTGTAGCTCGAGCATGACAGCTCAGGAATAACAACATCTCAAGCATAACAGTTTGGTGATAACAGTGGCTCAAGCATAACAACTTGGTGATAACAGTGGCTCAAGCATAACAGCTTAGTAAGGCACTTGGCCCAACAATTCTCCTGTACGCATATCTTTTAGTTCAATCAATCAATCAATTGCCAACATGACAGAACATTGAGCTTCACAATATGATTTCAATAAAGCTATCATGGTAAACAATGATAGACAAAATAATCAAGGAATCCAACACGGCTAACAACAATATACGATATGGTTCAATCAGTTCAATAACTTATGAGATACTGAGTCATTCATGGTACTAGAATAAGAACAAATCAGTTGATTCAAAATGATTTCGATACATGATTTGTCAATGGTACATTTCACAAGTTCAACGATTAGTAGTATTCAATGAACAATAATCAAATCAATAGAACCTACAGGGTTCAAAAAGCAATAATAAATGGTAATGATAGCTAAGGTAATAAAACCTCATAAGGTTCAGAAAACAGCAATACATGATAATCAGATTAGATATTAAGCAATAGAACCTCACAGGGTTTTATAGTTAATCAATAACAGTAACGATGGCAAAGATAGGTATTAGATCAATGAAACCATATAGGATTCGATCACAATAACATTACTTTACTCAAATAAGTTCCAGATTGGTGGATCCTCACAAGGTAGGCACAAATACCCAAGAAGTTAAGATCCTCATGGGATTCAATAATCAACATAATACTAAATCCAATCAAGTACTAAAGCGGTACATCTTACAAAGATCAATAATCAACGAATAGCTATAATCAAAATAATAACCTAAAGTGGGAGACCCTCATCTTAATGATGTCGGTGATGAAATCAAACTCTACTGATCCTCGGGGCCCAATCCTCTGTCACCTATTCAAAAGAGTAATTTTTCATCAAAATAATTGTTCAACCCTAACGATCAAGTAACTTTTCACCAAAATCCTTCTTCAACCTTAACGATCACTAGCATTCATAATCATACTAAAACCAGTCCAATCTGAGTAATTATTCGACTAATACATTGGTTAGAATTTGTTTCAATATTACTACCCTAAACATGCTATTATATCGGATAGGTAAACATTTACGAAGTTCATTTGTACTGCCAAAACAATATAATGAAATCCTTAATTTATATATATAATTCTATAACGATACTCAATATTGATTATAACAATCTAGTTGTTGATAAAATCTAAGTTTTCATCGCTTAAGTCATGGTTACATAAAATTAGGGTTTTCTCTACTTAGTTAGCAATATAACCTATAGTTTACATGAAATAATACCATTTTGAATTCACTAGGCTTACTTAATTGATCAAGTGTGTTCTATTCTTATGCATTGTTGTTCTAATCGACCATTTTTATTATTATTTTCAATAATACAAGGTTTTACGATTATCAGAATGTGCATACATATACATGTAATTACATACACAAACAACTCCATTCTTTTACCAAATTTTCACTATAATGCATAATTTCAACAACCAAAACACATGCATACGATCATCGCGACGAGATGAAGATTATATCCAATTGCCACTATTGCCGTTGTGCCATCATCCATCGCCACCAAAAAGCTTCACCACCATCACCAGAAGATGCTCTTTAACCTAACTAAACAAACCCCTCAAACAATTTTTTATTCTAACATTGTTTGATCGATCATTTGGTCGAAAAATTGAAATTCCGCCACTCAATTTTCTTTTGATTGCTTTGCTGTCGGTGGTCCATTTTGGATGTTCAAGCTACCGTTGTGATCCTTGATTTGCGCCCAACAAAATCTATTAGTCAAACTCGGGTTTCCATTACTAAAATAGAGAAACCCATCACCATTGCTACAACTGTAACTTTTGAGCTAAATTTTCGGCCGCTATACCGGTTAGTTCTACAAGATGTTGATATATTTGAGTTCCTTGAGTTGAGAAGAGCAAAACTGTATATAATATGTTAGGTTTTGTCATTCGCTAAAAAACGTGGTTGGAGAAGGAAGACACTGTGGTGTTGGAGAAAAAAAAAGATGAAAATAAGACTAAATTAATTTTGGTATTTATAGAATTAATCTTTTCTTAAATGTAGATTAACCCCCCAAAAGTTTTGGTCAGCCTTCAATTGAGTCTAAAGGTTTTAATTAGGTTCAATTTGGCCACTAAATTATTCATTCCTCACATTGGATCCATTAACTAATAAAATTTAAGCATTAACCCTTCCTAATTAAAATAATGGTACGATTAAGTCTTTTATATCTATGTTTTAATCCACAAAACTTGCAAAAATTATACAAAAATTAATTAAATTTTTAGAAAATAATATTTAGATAAAATATCAAAAAAATGCATTTCTAGGGGTGTTACAAGAGTGTTGAATTGGAGATGATAGACTCAAACCTCGATGACATAAGAGATCGCACATCTAGAATAGTATTGGGATTGGAAATGACCAACAATCCCTAGGCAAGGATAATAGCCCTCTATACTTGATAGGGGCATTTTAGACATACCACCCACCAGGAGAAGGCTATAAATACCTTATTGCCAACCGCCCTCCAAGTAATGTCATATATACTATACACTCTTACTCTTTTGTTCTATTACCCCATTTTGACCAAAACTAACTTGAGTGTCAGAGTGCTTTAGTCGGGGGCACCTCGACTAATTTAACATTTGCTATTAGTTACAAATCTCAGCCTAAGAAGAATATCACTGTTGGATTGTTCGACCTCACTAGTCAAATCAGCTCAAACACTATCCTATTCACTAAATACGACTTTCAACCTCATAAATCATTTACTAGTATATGATAAAATTGTTTGAATATGTTTCAATTTTTAGGACAAATATAAGGAATAAGTTATGACATATTTAAATAATTAAATTAAGAAAAAAGTGTAGCACTAGGAGAGAGGAAAAAGAAGTAGAGAGGAGAAAGGGAAAATAAAACTATTTGCAATTAAATTTTAAAACAGTGTTATATTTTGTCTAGTTAATTTTGAGGCTTATTCATATGGAGGAAGTGCCGTATTAAAGTTGAGCCTTTTCATTTCTAAATTATTATTAAATCAAAAATTAATGTTGTGGCACAAGAAAGGAATTTTACCGAAATAATGACAGACAACCGCCATTGCAGAATAATATGTCTAATATATCAATATTTATATAGTATAATTTATTTTTTCAACATAAAGTTTATTTGATAAGATAGTTATTTATTATATAACTGGTTAATTATTGTAAAGTTGTGTTAAGGAGATGTGACTTTATGAAAAGTTGTGGCATTGAAAGGTTGAAACTTTGTTAAAGAATTGCGACTTTATGAAAAGCTAGCCAGCTATGCAGAAAAATCTCTATAAAGAGTTGTTCTCTTGATAGGAGGAATGCTATAAATTAAAGAATCCTTCGGGGCAATGGTAAAGATGTTCATAATTGGATATTAAATATTATATAGATTTGTGATTGATTTTGATTATATTTCTGCTTCTATATGATATTTTTACGTAGGTGATTCTTTATTTGAGTATATGTTAGTAGATATATTTTATACTAATAACATCTTCATAAATTGAGCATACGTCAATTGAAGTTTCACTAGGCTTCACGATGAATATTTCATATTAGTTTCTCAACGAGCTATTTGCTCTTGCTTATAAGTAACTTACGATATAATTCACTTGTCTTCTTAGCAAAAGGACAAATACTTTCCTTGTTGTATCCTTTCTTTGCTAAAGTGCATGAAATGATGTTATTTATTATAACATTCATTGATATTGTCCTTTTATTTTATTGGTACGTTATTTTCGATTTTTAGAAATCATATTTAATGTGTTGATATAATTTTCCAAGTTATAAATTTGCACATTAAAAGATTCTTTAATCTTGTTCTTCCGTGTGGAGTAGTTGGATCAATGAGGGTATGGGAACACTTGTCTTTTATTGAGCGTGAGATTGTCTTTGCATAAACAACAAAATCAAACCAGGTCATTAGGATTTGTTATTTTTAGCTTGAGATAGTTAAACCAAAAACAGAACACTTGCTATGATGTCAATTAAGAGTGAAATATGCTCAGGAGAAGCGAGAGAGAAAGAGGGGGGGAGAGGAGTGAAATAAGTTCAAAATTTATTTGTAATGCGACAAAATATATTAAATTATTTTAGTGTTGAACGATAGTTTGATGTAAAATTATATTGGGGTTCTAGTAAAAATACTAATTAATATTATAATAATAATAATAATAATAATAATAATAATAATAATAATAATAATAATAATAATAATAATAATAATAATAAAATGATAAATAAAACACAATGAATTATAGCGCTTTGACTCATGAAAAACTATTTAATTATTTGAACTTTCACTTAAAATTTTGAAACTATAAGTAATAAAAAATATCAAAAAATATCAGTATGGTTTGATAAACTAAACAATATGAAAACAAAGAAGATTCTGGAACAATGTCATGAACTAAAATAATGTATATCTTCCAAGCACTTATCCTACTTCATTGAATAGGATCACTTACAATTCTTCGAACAGATGCAACACATGAATGGGTTAGAGTTCCCTAGCTCTGTTAATACATGTCCAAGTTTCTTCTCTTAAAGATGTATGTTATTATTTTCTTTTTTCTAATTTACATAAACGTAAACTTTGATCACAGAACGCTAATTTTTACTTCGGCAATCACACTATTCAATATGTGGCATGATTGTATGGCTAAGGACTAGCTTGATGTAAGCTCTAACCTATAGAAAGGATTGCCATAATCTTATCATCAATATAAAAAGAAAAGTATATCAAATTTATGGTTCAATGGTCGTATGGCAAGATAGTTTGGATCTTTTATTTTATTTTTTATTTTATATCTTATTTTATTTCATGAATACATTTTAAGTATATCAATCATTTTCTTATAAAAATAATTAACGTAACACATATTTTTGGGCCAAATTGCACGACGCCCTCCTATGATAATCAAAATTAGTTCATAACCTACTGTAAAATAAAGATTGGCTCTTATACGTACCCCATGTGTTTAATTGAACATAGTTCACTTGACCCCTGTTTTTGTTTGATGTCCATTGTGTTTTAAAAAAATAGAATTTTCCTTAAATAAAATTAAAATTTAAATTATTTTTACTTTTATCTTATATATTATTTATATAATTTTTTAATTATCTTTTTCGTCCATTTCAAATTAAATAATATTTAATATTTTTCAAAAGGATATATAATATGTTTCTATTCATGCTTATATATAATATGTACACATATATAAGTTTATGTATAAGTATACAAATATATATATTTTATTTATATATAATATATAAATTCTTTAATTAAATAATATCTAAAATTTAAAAAGTACATGTAATGTAGTTCTTTAATTACACTTACATAATATATGTACATGTATAAATTTATCTATAAATATATACATATGTATTATTTATTTATTTATACATATCATATCTATATCCATATATATTAATTTTCTTTAATTCTTTTTAAATTAAATAATATAAAATATTTATAAAAATATAATATATTTTTTATTTATACTTATATACATATAATATACATATATATAAATTTATCATAATATATATTATATATAGCATATTATATAACATATATATTATATATAACAAATGTATATAATCCTTTCCCACCCACCCCAATCGCCCCACCACGCCTCCATACCTCCACCCTTCTTCTCCAAACCCCAACGAGTTGCCATAGCAGCCATGTATAATGGCTAGATTTGGCAAGACCCGACCACTGGTCGCCATCTAGCTTTTTCCTTTTTACTTTTTTCTTTTTTTTTCTTCGTGGTTGCTGGCGGCCTACTAGTGATTGGGGTTGGCTAGCAAGCTACCAACAACACGGTAGGCATGAAAAATCGGCTGCCATGGTAGTTGGTAGAGTAGGGTTGGATATACATTATATTATATATATGTATTACACATTTGATTATATATTATACATTTATACACACACATATATTATATATATTATCTATATCTTTTAATAGTTTTTTTAAAAAATATTATAGGATTTAATTTGGGCAGTTGATTTTTTTTAAAAAAATCTAACGATAAATATATATAAGGGGCATGATCATCTTTTTATGCATAAAAATGAATGCTCAATCATACACAACTACAAGTGAATTACACCAACATTTTTAGGGGTGCTTGTTGTATAATTTTAAAAAACACAAAAAATCTTTTTTTTTCACAAGAGATTACGAATCAATTTTGAATATTACAAAAGGGTGCTATGTAATTTGGCCCATATTTTTGGGATGAATGGATCATTATTCTAGAAAAAATATTAGTGTAAAATAAATGTTGCAACTTTATAATTTTGAAATGCTAAACACATCAGAACAAACCAACATAATCTGTTTTACTTAATCAAAAAAGTTGTATGAGGTTCAAGGTATCAAAATTGATATGACACTAGGGAAATTGCTCTAGTATTATCAATAAATTATATTCACATCTGTGCTTTTTGTTATGTTTGAGGGATCAATGTGTTCTTTAGTGCAATGGGTAAATTAACAATTAGAAAAGATTAAACATTACATAGTGTTTATCTATCTGTTTTCTGTCGGATCTCTTTTTGAAGTTTTCCTCCAAACACACCTTTTTTCTCTTTTTTTTTCTTCTCTATTCTTCTTTAGTCATATAATTTTAAAAAATCAAATGAAACAACTAAAAAAATTAAACATGCAATTATTTTATGCACATACAGATAGTGACGGATCCAGAAATGAAAATACGGAGGGACTAAAAGCTATATAAATATTAAAGTTAAATATAAATTTTACATTTTACAAACTTAGGATATATGATCTACATTGAAGTTGAGCATAACGATTTTTTATACCATAAATTTCATAAGTAATTTGATCATTATAAATTGTTTTTTGTAATATCATTCTCAATATAATTAACTAAGCGGGTGGCTAAAAAATAAGTTTTATTTTATTTTTGAGCCTTTTTTACATAATATTTATAGTTTGAAAAATTTTCTTACTTGCAGTTATTCAAAGACAGAGAAAATTTAAAAATATCTTCTTAAAATATTCACTTTTTTTTGTCTCTTTGCCTCAATCTTGTTAAAGTTAACAAAATGAATTTTTTCAATTGTTTTGCAAGTTCTTATAGTTCTTTTTAACTAAATCCCTATAAATTTTTCTCCCATGAATAAAATGAAAATACTCTAACAAGTTCAACCTAATTATGCTCTTCATTTGATCACTTGATTGTGAATATAGACTTAAAAATTTATTTTGAGTTTATAAAATAAAATAAGTGAAAATTAAATTAATTAAATTTATTTTTATCATCAATTAAAAATTAATTAATTTAACTCAACAAATGTAAATAATTAATTTTTTTCAAGGCCCAACAAGAAAAGTTAAATCTTTTAAAATTAATGAATGTTAATTAAAAA
>JACGDI010003475.1:21290-32128 GCA_014898725.1 Jacaranda copaia | reverse complement strand
ATATATATATATATATATGCACATCAAAAATATTGGTACATACTAGGGGTGTCCATGGTGCGGTTTGATTCAATTTTGAAAAAAATCTCAATAAAACCAAATCAATCAATTTTGGTATATTACCAATCATTCGATTTGATTCAATATGGAGAACCAAACTTATCAAATTTGGTTTGGTTCAGTTCGATTTTTTAATTTTTCTTAATTTTAATTTTCAAGTATAAATGAAATAAAACCTATTACATTTATTATATAAATTCACTTGCAAAAATTATTTTGTGCACAGCATATGGACTATGTCTTTTACCATTAAAATAAAAATATAATTTAAGAAAGAGGATATTTTGGCAAAGAAAACAAGGTTTAGAAGCCGCTGAAGCAATGGCAAACTGGAAAACTACACTAACATCAAATTGTATGTTTACCTATTAACGAACACATGATAACAATAGTATTGCCACAAACATTATAATGATAATAGAATGACGGGAATTAAGTTAAAATTTGAGCTTGGGTGGGTGGGAAATAAGTAAAAAAATTGGGGTATTTTTGGCAAAACATATAAAATAGGAATTTAGTTAATATTATCGATTCGGTTTGATTTGGTTCAATTTTGACTTTGCCAACCAAAAACCAAACCAAACCGTTCGATTTTTCAATTTTTAAACCAAAATTAATCAATTTAAGCGGTTTTTAATTTATTTTTTTGGCTAATTTAATCGATTTTGTTTGGGTTGATTTGATTTTGAACACCCCTAGTACATACATCATGTCCATTCTTCACTTGCAACTCGCAAAAGTCTGTCGCCATTGGTGTGTTTATAAAATTTCAATATTAAGGATATGTGTTGGTGTATGAGCATTTTAATATTTATATTTATATACATGTCCTTTCACATTATTCTATTTAAAAAAAATATGTCGAATTTTTTTTTTTGGAAAAATTATCAAATTCAAAATTAAAGTTTGATAGCACGTTGATTGGTTAATTCAATAAGAAATGAAAGTTAGTGCTCGATTTCATTGGTGCCGCCCATTCGAATCCAATTCAATTGTTTACAAATATGGTCACATTATGGTGGGGGTTAGTAGAGTAGTGAAGAGTCCCTCATTATTCTTTATTAAAGGAATAGTCCCTTCCTTTATTCCTCTCCTTCTTCTTCGTCGATTCACATTTGCACCCCTCTATATTCCTATGTGTAACCTTTGGTTTACTTTTTCACTAATTCTCATTTATTTTATGGAGGTCCTCCACACCTATAAATAGGAGTCATTTCTTCCGTTTGGTTACCTTGCAAGAATTCTTATAATTACTATATTGCACACACTAAAAGAGAATTATACTAGTTGAAGGAAGGTGGTTTTGTGGGTTGAGCTTTGAACTCAAATCTTGTCTAGAGTTTTTGAGTTATATGACGTTGTCAAATTGTTGTATTCTAGAGGGGACAAGTCCAGAGTATTGTTGTAGGACCAATAACAAATTTTTACTACAGTGGGCTTAAATCTCCTTAAAGAGAACGAGATATCCATGCCTCAACCTAGAGATTGTTTGATATTTTTTTCGACTATAATTGTACTTTCACCATAACTTTCAAGAGATTCAAATGGCTACATTTGAAGAACCAGCGGATGTCTGTGTGGGAGATCTCAACAAGCTATTTCTCTTTAATGGCACCCACTTCAAGAGATGGAAGGTTAAAGTACTTTTTTACTTGAATCTTCTTAATGTTTCTTATGTTCTTACTGAGAAGAACCCAAACATGGTAGATGGTAGCAATATGAATGATGAAGAATATGCTATCCACCAAGAGATTGTAGAGAACTATAATAATGATTCATTCAAAAGCTAACATTGTCTTCTTAATTGTCTATCTGATAATTTTTATGATGTTTATGATAGAACTTACTCTACTACAAAGAAATTTAAAAAGCTTTGTATAGTAAATATGACACAGAAGAGGTAGGTGTGAAAAAATATGTTGCGAGCAGATTTTTCGATTTCAAATGGTGGACAAAAAATCAGTAGTAGACCAAGCTGAAGATTTTATCATGATAGTTGGAGAGCTTAGGTTGAAGAACGTCAAAATTAGAGATAACCTTGCTGTTTGCGGCATAATTGACAAACTTCCACCTCTTTGGATGGAATTTCAAAAAAATATGCACCACAAACAAAAGGAAACATCTCTTTAGACCTTAATAATGTGAATTTGCATAAAGGAAGAAGCAAGAGGCCAAGATACACTTATGCAACCAGTTAAAAGCACTTCACAACCTGTCACTGTGAAGGTAAATTTGGTTTCTTCAAATAATGCTGCACACAACTCTCACAAAAGTACCTACTTGAAGCCAAAAAAGAAAAATTATAAAAATGCTAAATCTTCCAAGAAGCATAATGGTCACAATAACCAAGCACAACATCAACATCAAAATTCAAAAATATGTTATGTCTATGGCAAGAGTGGGCATATTGCTTGGTTTTGTAAATATTGAAAATGTGAACCTGGTCCATAGGCTAACATAACTGAAGAGCCACTTATAGCTATGATAACTGACATAAACACGGTAGAAAGTGTTGATGGGTGGTAGATAAATTTTGGTGCGAACTGCCATGTTTGCAATGACAAAGATTAGTTCAACGTGTATACTCCCTTTGAGGGGGCCAAAACTATTATGCTTGGTGATTCATATCACCTAAGTGCTTGGAATGGGAGAACTTGAGTTGAAATTCACCTCAAGAAGGGGGTTGACTTTGAAAGATCTACTATATACTCCTTCCATGAGGAAGAATTTGCTGCCTAGTTTTTTACTCAACAGGGCTGGTTTCAAGCAGATTATTAAGTCTAATCAATATATAATTACTAAAAAGGGTGTTTTTGTGGGAAAGGGATATGCACGTGATAGGATGTTCAAGCTAAACATTGAGATGAATAAATTACCTTCTACTTCTGTTTATTTGCTTTCTTCCACTAATTTTTGGCATGCTCATTGTTATATTAATAACCAGTATGCAGGAATCATGAGTAACTTAGGATTAATTCCAATGATTAAAAAGGATTCTGAAAAATGTGAGGCTTGTAGTAAAAGCCAAGATTACTAAGAGACCTCATCCTAGTGTTGAAAGGAAAGCTGAATTATTAAAGTTGATTCACAATGATGTTTGCGAACTTGGAGGAACTCTAACTTGTGAAGGAAATTGATATTTTTTTTACTTTTATTGATGATTTCTCTAAATATACTTTTGTCTATTTGATGAAAAATAAAAGTGATGTTTTTGAGAAATTTAAGGATTACCTCCATCAGGTGGAAAGTTAATTTGGTAAGAAAATAAGAAGAGTTAGAAGTGATAGAGGTTGAGAATATGATTTCCATGAGTTTAATTCTTTTGTTAAATCATTAGGAATAATTCATGAAGTCACTCCCCTATATTCTCCAGCATCTAGTGGTGTGGCTGAAAGAAAAAATAGAATTTTAGTTGAATTGACTAATGCCATGCTTATTAAGTTAAACGCATCTTTGAATCTTTGGGGTGAAGCTATTTTAATAGCTTGTTATGTGTTAAACAGGGTGCCACATAAAAAGACTAAAGTAACTCCTTTTGAACCATGGAGAGGTCATAAGCTAAACTTGGGATATTTGAGAGTTTGGAGTTGTTTAGCTTATGTAAGGCTAATAGATACTAAAATTCCAAAGTTGGGAGTAAAAGTCACCACTTGTGCTTTTCTTGGTTATGCTACTAATAGTATAGCCTATAGATTTTTAAATATTGACGATAATGTGATTTTTAAATCAGGTGATGCTATTTTTCATGAAGAGAAGTTTCTGTTTAATTCTAAAAATAATGGGGGTCATAGAGAATCAAAATATTTTGTCTCTACTTAGCTCTTCTACTTCAATTTTGAGAAAAGAAATTAGTAATAATTTTCAACTGTGAAGAAGTAAAAGGGATAGAGTAGAAAAAGATTTTGATCTTGACTTTAATGTTTTTAATGTTGAAAACAACCCACTGACTTTACAAGTAGCCTTATCTTCACCTGATGCTATTTTTTGGAAAGAGGCTATAAATGATGAGATGGAATCGCTAATTTCTAATAAAATTTGGAAATTAGATGATTTACCTTTGGGTTGTAAAACAATTGGGTGTAAATGGGTCCTCAAACAAAAAAATTAAAATTGGACGGGTCCATTGATAAAAATATGGCTAGATTAGTTGCTAAAGGTTCAAGCAACTAGAAGGCCAATAATTTTTTGACACTTATTCTCCATTTACTAGAATAAAATCCATTGTACTCTTAATTGCTATTGCTGCAATTTTTTATTTACAAATACATCAAAAGGGTGTAAAAACTTTATTTTTAAATGGGAACTTAAATGAAAAGATTTACATTGACCAACCTGAAGGTTTTATAGAAGCAAGCCAAGAAGACAAAGTGTATAAATTAACTAAATCCTTATATGGCTTGAAACAGGCATGTAAGCAATGGCATGAGAAGTTTGGTTTGTGTGTGATTGAAAATGGTTATAGGTCAAACGAGTGTGACAAGTGCATTTATCATAAGTCATAGAATAATTCACATGTTATTGTTTGCCTATATGTTGATGATCTATTGATCTTTGGCTCCAATTTGCATGTTATTAAAGCGAATAAAAGCATGCCTAGTATCTATTTTTACATGAATGATCTTGGTAAGGCAAACTTTATTTTGGGTATGAAAATTACAAAAATATGTGATGGTATTTTCACTAACCAATCGCATTATGTTGAGAAAACTTTGAAAAAAATACAATTTTGTTAATTGCAATCATGTTACAACTCCTTTTGATTCAAGTGTTAACTTATTTCATGTTAAAAGTGATGATGATATGATAAATCAAAAGGAGTATGCTAGTTTAATTGGGAGTTTGAGATATGCGATTGATTGTACTAGGCCTAATATTGCATATGCAATAGGAGTACTTAGTAGGTTTGCAAGCAAGCCATGTATTGAACATTGGCATGCTACAACAAGAGTTATGAGATATTTACTTTGTACAAAAACATATGGTTTGTTTTATAAAAAATACCCTATTATACTTGAAGGCTTTTCTGATGCAGATTAGAACACTTTATCAGGTGATTCCTATTCTACCACTAGTTATATTTTTACTTTAGGTGGTGGTGTTATTTGTTGAAAATAAAAAAAGCAAACTATTATTGCTAACTCTACCATGGAGGCTAAGTTTATTGCTTTAGCTTTAGCTGCTAAAGAGGCCAATTGGTTAAGAGATTGATTATTTCAAATACCTAATTTTGAAAAACCAATTTCTCCAATATTAATTCATTGTGATAGCACTGCTGCAATTGGTAGAGTACAGAACTATTACCATAACGGCAAATCCTGACTTATAAAGAGGAAATATAGTACTATGAGATCTTACTTAACAAATGGTATGATTGGTGTCAATTATGTGAGATCTTGTAACAATCTTGCAGATCCATTGACTAAGGCCTTAGCAAGAGAAAGGGTTGGAGCACGTCGAAGGGGATGAGGTTGAAGCCCATAAAGTCATGAGTCATATATAGGGAAACCTAACTTAGGGACTAGAGATCCTATAACTAGGTTCAATGGGAAAAACGAAGCATATGATGACTTGTTATAAAATGTACTATCTTATTTATCTCCCTACCCGTATGATGTGAGTGCATTTATCTTGTAATGATATGAGGATGAGTAGTTTATTAACTCTTGATGAAAATCTATAGCTCTTACAAGTTGGGTGTTAGAGTTACAAGAGCACCTTTGATAGATTTCACCTATGTGAGTGTGGAAGTAGGCCACTTCCTATAAGAATTGGGCTTTTTCTCAAAAACACTCATGAAATTCAGGATACCACAAGGCTGTAATGTGCTAGCTAATAAAGCTTTTGTCAACACCTTGACTGTTATGTGTAGATAGTGATACTTTATTTCCCTTAAGCAATCATAGTTCAAGTCTGAGCCCACTATTGATGCTGGAGTAGAGATTGCTACTTTACTAAGTGAAGGTTCAATGCAAAGCACATCTTCATTATGCATAATAGTTTCCCTTCAATTGGTATAGTCTTTTTTAGTATTAAAATGAGTGGGGGAATGTTGGTGTATGATCATTTTAATATTTACATTTATCTACATGTCCTTTAACATTACTCCATTGATGATGAGAATATGGTCACATAATGGTGAAAGTTATGAACCTTAATCTACATGTCGTTTCACATAACTCCATTGATAATATGAATATGGTCACATTATGGTGGGGGTTAGTGAAGCAATGAAAAGTCCTTTATTATTCTTTAGTAAAGGAAAAGTTTCTTCCTTTACTCTTTTTCTTTTTCTTCAACTCACATTTACACCCCCCTCCCCCACATGTGTAATCTTTGGTTTGCTTATCCACTAATTCTCATTTATTTTATGAAGGTCCTTCACACCTATAAATATAAGTCATTTATTCCTTTTGGTTACCTTGTAATAATTCTTATAACTATTATATTGCCCAAACTAAAAGAGAGTTGTACTAATTGAAGGAAGGTATTCTTGTGGTGGAGCTTTAAACTCAAATCTTGTCTAGAGTTTGAGTTATATGATGTTATTGGGCTGTTGTATCATGGAAGGGACAAGTCAAGAGTATTACTGTTTGACCAGTAACAAATTTCTACTACAGTGGGCTTGAATTTCCTTAAAGAGAGTGAGATATCCGTGCCTCAGCCTAGAAATTGTTTAATATTTTTTCAACTATAATTGTACTTTCACCATCAATATGCCATAACACACAATTAGTCACATGAGTAACAACACATGAGACCTTTTTTATATAGTTCAAAAATGATATGATTGATAAACAATTTAATAAAAAAATCAATTTTTTTTCCTCACGTAAGAGAAAGAGTATTGCCTCACAAATCACTCTCTTAACCGTTTAATGAAAGTACAAATTTTCTTTTCTTTTCTTTTCTTTTCCTTTTTATTTTTTTAATAACTTAGAATACATAGATGGAAAAAATAGTATATATCTATGTTGACCAATGTGTTTCATATAATTTAAAGTTTTAATACCAAATGAAATAAACTTAAGCAAACATTACATTCATAAAAATATTAATAGAACACAATTTATCAAGGCAATAAAAAATTCGAACTTAGTAAAGGATAATAAATCGGAAACAGTGTGTATTAATTGAAAAAGAAATGAGTCAAGGCCTGTAAGAACACAGTTTTTTTAAAGTTTTATCCATCTCCCACTAGTGCCTGACGACTGGTGACGGATAACCTCCCAAGATACAATGACTCACAAGCAGTCTAAGGGGGCTCTCTTATAGACAAAACCTCCAAACCGAACTAACTTGAACCTCTATGTCTAATAAAAATATGTGTATGTATGATAGAATGAATGCTTAGAATGCTTGTACGTAATTTCTAATAAAACGGACACTAGACGTCATCTATATTTATTTAGTGCCTATTCTTATAAGACATGTTCTTAACTCTATCAAACTAAATAAAGGTTGTGATCTTTATTTTGAGTGTCAAAAGATATGGGTTGCAACTCTTTGAGAAAATTAGACACAACTATTGAAAAAATTAATTTTGGTCTCAAGAAATTTAAAATAATCATAATAATAATTATACAAAATAATAATAATTATTATTTTTGAATTATTATACACTATTCACCCACTTCCATGTCTTATATAATCTTTAGCTCATAGCTTACAGTTTGTTCATTCAATACTCATTAATTTTAGCACTTAGCTAGCTACAATAACATCTCCTCAATGAGATAAATTAATTGATTTAAGTGCCAAAATTCTAATATACGTTGTATTGAATTCAGATTGGTAAAATTCCAATATAATAATTGCAATTGGTATGAGCTTTTTCTTTATCCAATATTGATGGGGTTTAAAATAGTTTAGAGTGAAAGAGAACTGTTTGGGGTTGATCCAACTAGAGAGGTCGAGTAATCTATTCAGTGCTTTTCTCGAAGTCTAGGATCTGCAACAATTAACACACATTAAACTAGCCAAGATGCCCCTATCTAAGGCACTCCGACGCTCAAGTCAGTTTTAGTCGAGATGAGATAATCAAATAGGATATAGAAAGTTTATGGTGTATTTGGCGTTACCTTAAGTGTGGTTGAATATAAAGTATTTATAGCCTTCTCCATGCATGATTTGTCCATGGTGCCCCTATCTGGTGTAGTGGGTTTTAATCCTTGCCGAGGGGTAAATGATCATTCCAGATCTCGGTATTGTTCCAGGTGACACAATCTCCCATTTTTCAGGGTGAGCAGTACCTCTAGTAGGCGCCTCTCTGCCAAAAGTGGTGACAGGGTTGGTGGCAGCGACTGTACCTATAGTCACATGCCATTAATGCGGAGGCATGGTGTCTGAGAAAATAATAAATGTGGCGTAGATCTGAGTCAACACCATAGAAAAAGACCTGAGGTTGACAGGGACTAATCGGACCTAGCTGGTTGACCACTTGAGAATCAACCTGGTACATGGTGGAATAGGCTAGAATAGGTGACGTGTCCCGTCGAGCCCGATCGATAATAGTTTAGTCGACCAGATAGTTGTTGTTAAATGGGTTAGCTCCAAAACTGATGTTGAGCTTAGTAGGCCAGCTGGGCTGAACGGAACTGACATTAGGGTTTCTTAATGGGCCTGTTAGACTATCACATATTAAATATGTATAAGTTTATTATTAATTGTATATCTGTATGTGTATGTATATGTGTATATAAATCCACATATATATGTAATATTATTAAAAAAACAAATAATTAGTTGTACCTTTTACATAGCAACAAAATTAACAACCACCCTAGTTGAATTCGACTCAACCACAAGCCCTCTAATCTTATATATCATAAACTGCTTCTTTTCCTACCAATATAGTTTTCTCAGTATTTTAAGAGGCTATCAAAGTTAGGTTTGCCAATGGGTAGGGTATTATTATATTTAGACCCAAATAATCATAACCATACTCATACTATACCCATACTTATTAAAAATAATATAATAAATTTGGACAGTTAGGATTTATACTCATAAATTATTCATGTACCCTATACCAAAAAATTTAACCATGACCATATATTCAAATATAATCTATTAACCTAAAAATTATCTATATCAATATTAAGTGTATACTAATAATAAATTTTTACTACATAAAAAATTAAATTAGTTTAGGATGTAAGTTTTCTGCAATATTATATCTTTTAGCTATTTATACATATTTGTTGGAATATGTTATATAAAATAACATTATTTGAAACAAGAATGGAAAGAATAAAATTAAAGAGAGAAAATAAGTAATTTACTAGGAGAAAACAATAGGAAGAGAAAATATAACACGAAGGAGAGGAGAGAGAAAAAAAATATAATTTTTGTTTACTTTTGATGTTTTAGTATACCAAAAATTAAATATAAAGATCAACTACATTAAATGTATAATTAAATTAAATTTAGGGAATAGTTTTTTGTATTATATGTCAAATAATTTCTTTAATATATATTGAGAAAATTAATCTTTACATTAAGAACATAAGTCCAATAAACTAGATTGAATGGATCTTGGGTTAGATAAGATAAGATAAGATAGAATTAGGTCTTATTATTTTGAGTATTTTACGATAGGGTAAAATATAAAATATTTTTGATCGAGTATTTTAGGGTATGAGTTTTAATAAAATAATACTCGACCCATTGGCAAGCATAGTCAAAGTAAGTTAGGACCCCTTTGGTTTCCTAATAACCTACATATCTTCTCTTTCTATTATAATTATTTCTATTTTTTTCATCTACAATTTACTAAATTCAATATAATTATTATTTTTCCAATAATCTATTTAAATACAAACTTATTTTTAATTCATTTTTACTAATTATTTTTTTAAAATTTGAAAATAATAGAAATAAAAAATAAAAATAAAAATCAAACAAAACAGGCTCTGATCACGACATTTTGGCCTCCAAGATGATACCTAAAATTATTATAAAAAGAATTTTGGAGAGAGCTCCTAGAAATTTTCAATATTTTTCTTCAAAGCCTCTACCCTCTATTTATAGGGATGGGTTCAAGATGCCATCCTCAAAAGGCATGTTTGTTTGCATTTTCAAACCCTATTTTCACATTTTTTTAATATTTAAAAATTAAAATGCATAATTTTTTGTGCATTTTTACTCAATATATTTTTACTTTTATTCTTAAAACATATTTTTCAATAACGTATATATTTTCTCTATTTGTTATCATTATTTCTATATCTTTTCATCCAACATAATCATTATTTTTTCAACAATCTATCCAAATATAAACTCATTTTCACTAACTATCTTTTCAAATTTTAAAAATATTAAAAATGAAAAAATGAGAATAAAAATAAAAGCAAACGAGCCCTTGGCTTCTCACACTGGCTTTATTTTGGTTAATCAAGGAGGTCATTTTGTAGCTTTAATTAGAAGCTGATCAAAGGTTTTCTAAAGTTGTATTTTAATTTTCTAAATAAATTTTATTTTAATTTTTCGAATAAGTTCCCTAAACGTCTTCAGAAAGTTTCTAATGGTTTGTGTGCAAATTTGCCAACTTTTCTTCTAAAAGTTTATTAGACTATAAGCCGACAGCAAAAGTATCCGTACGCTAGGGCATGGGCCGACTCAAGATTCAAACTACTACAAATATAAAAATATTTATCTGTACCGAAACGCATCGGCGTGTCCATCTGGTATAAGTGAGAGCCCAGAACCAGTAGTAGGACTTTGGGGGATCGGAAGATGGAACGGGCCCCCTCGTGAACCCCTTCGTAAATCTACTGGCC
>JACGDI010003475.1:6874-21190 GCA_014898725.1 Jacaranda copaia | reverse complement strand
TTTTTTTTTTTTTTTTTGAGTCAAGTGTAGTGATATCGGAGTGGTCTGTAATTTTTATTCTCGAGTGTGTACTGTGAAGAGAAATGTAGTCAAATCTTAGGAGGCGAAGGGATTATTCTTGAGTGTTGTACATTTTGATTCAGTGGTTGTACCTTCATTTCTGTATGATGATTACTCTAAAAGAACTCATTACAGAGGTCATATGTTAAGAACATGAGGAAATTGGTGTGCCTCAAGTTTCAGGAACATGATGAGGCAAAGAAAAATCAAGGTATGATAATTCAATCATGGGCACAACTTTGTAATGTCGCACATTGAGGAAATTTTTCTTATCCAGTCACCATTGGAAGTGCTCTTGATAGGTTGATCTTTTCTTCCGGGGAATTAATAGAATGGAAACTTGCCGATCATCTGTAGAGCATAGATATAGATATAATTTGATAGGAAAAAGCTAAGACGGATGTATATCAAAATTTGCGAGAACAGAGTGAGAAACTGTGGCATGCATCAGCTGTTCAAGTTAGCGCACAGAAAACAGGTTCTTATCATGGGAAACGTTTGCGAAGGTTGTGGCATGTTCAGCAGACATCTAATTCTGAGTGATGCTGTTTAAAATCTCTTTTCTATTTTTCTGCGCCTGAAATCCTTGTTAATGAGACTGACTAATAAAATGGTTTTGGTTTGATTGCTGATCTGTTTCTTGTATTTGATTTGAAGGTGGCATGGACCATGTCAGAGTGCACCCAAAATTTTTACATTCTAATGCTACCAGTCATAAGTGGGTTCTTGGAGGTAAAGGAACTAAAACCAATTCAATTAGTATGTGATGTGTGTTTCTGTTTTGTGTGGAACCATAGTGATTCTTTTTATGAATTTGCTTTTACAGCTTTTGCAGAGCTCTTGGATAACTCATTGGATGAGGTATGCGTGATATACCTTCTTTGTCTTGATTATAACTGTGCCACAGTTCCTTTTGCTTTAGGCTTTATGTATGGCTTATTTGTATTTGTATGTTAGGTCTGCAATGGAGCAACATATGTCAACATAAATATGGTCAAAAGCAAGAAAGATGGGAGCAAAATGTTGCTAATTGAAGGTATTTTTATTTTATTTTACTTACCATAGCAATTACCTTTAATCCTATATATGGATATAGTCATTGATATATAAACCTTACACATATACCCATGCACTAGAAGATACTTATCCATGTGGTGACTTTCTTTGTTTTACCTTCTTGCATCCTTTTCATGGTATGATGGTTTTGTCTGTTCCCTCCAGATCATCTGTATGTTGTTTGCTCAATTACTTTGCTGTCATTCTTTATTTATATATGTATCTATGCAGGCTTTACAAAATTGGTTAGTCATTGTCTATTCTCATTTGCCTTTTGATTGCATAATTCAAGTAACAATTGGATCTTCTGATTAATTATTACCCTTTCTAAAGGAATATATTGTTTGATGCCTCATCTGCAAACTGTTCATATTGAGTTCTTCCATAGATAATGGTGGGGGAATGGACACTGATAAAATGCGTCACTGCATGTCCCTTGGTTATTCCGTGAAGAGCAAACTAGTAGATACTATTGGGCAATGTAAGTTCCCAATGCACATACGTATATACATCATTCGACTCCAAAATATCTTATTGCTGCTCCTGCTCCTTGATTTATTTCCAAATCTCTGTGAGTCAGATGGAAATGGCTTTAAGACAAGCACCATGAGACTTGGCGCTGATGTAATTGTTTTTTCTCGATGTTGTGGAAAGGATGGGAGAAGGTTTGCATTCTTTATCTAGTACTTAATTGCTTTTGTTTCTTTTTTGTCAGAATTCCAGTTAAGCTGTGGAGGTGGGTGTAGTCATAAAGAACATACGTGAAACTCAAGATATTGAAGGAAATCTTTCTCAATGAGCTAGGCTGACAGAAGAAATTTGTGTGATCTAGTTAATGAATTTTATGTGAAAGTAGAAGTTTTGAATGCACTGAATATTGGCAAAGGTGCTACGAGTGTTGGGTTACCTGGAATCTGTCCAGGCTCTTAAGCAGTCACTTAGGCAACTAGGAGGACTATATAAATATGTAGCAATTGTCATATGGCTTACATTCTTATATTGCTGGATTTTGTATATTTGGATTAACATAGTTATTACGTAGCATTTTATGTTTTATGCTCTCTTGGCATGTTTCAATATTTTTAGCATTCTCAACCACACAGGAATAGCTTCATCTTCACACATAAAAGTGCAATGAGATATAGAAGTGCTATATAGGTAATGTTCTTTTTATATGCAATTCTTTTCTATGCATTTGAAGGGTGACGACTTAGTATTTGCAGTAGCAAAAGTAAAGGTTCTTTTTTAAAAAGAAAAAAAAAAAAAAACTCTCATACATTAGATGGCAAGTGCTAGTCTTCTAGGTGTTCATGGAGACAGGGGGCTAGGCCCAATCATTTTCACATATATAGTTTGTATTTTGTACATTAGGAATTAAGAAAGACTTACTCTGAAATTCATCCCCATATGTATTTTGTTGGATTTTGGAAAAAGTTGCTTTGACTTCCTAGGAGGGCTCTATCTTGTGAGCAACCAGTACATCCTCCCGTACAGTGATGCCTAACCATAATTTTTTATCTGGATCTTTGATTCCGCCATAACAATAGTCTTAAAATCTTATACTGAAATTCAGAACTTGATTGATAGTATTCTGCAAAATGATGGTGAGACAACCATATATTTTATTAATATAATTTAAATTCTACAGGTGATCTCTAATATATTTGGAGAGAGAAAAATAATTAATTGACTAACTACTTGTGATACAATATCCAAGTTATCTGCGAAGGACTAATTATTATTGCTTCTGGTTTTTTATGTTGCGATAAAAGAAAGATTAGTGCTATCAGGATTAGAATGCAGCCTCACTTAGATTCAGTCAATTAGCTGGACTCAATGTTTGACCAAGGTTTTACAACCTACAACTCTCTTCATATCTGGCAAAAGGTTCAGAAATTTGACTACCCTCTATTTTTCTTCCAACAATAGATGCACTGTGATCAATGAGAGTCTATAGTGAAGAACAACACGTATTATTAGGATTGCCTAAATTGGGGCCTGCAGTTAGAGTGCTGAATTTTGTTCTGCTTTTGCTGAAGTAATATTTTTTTGTAATTTTGTCTTGATTTCCACCTTTCCCCCCACCTGCAATGCTACTTGCATCATTTGTAGTTTTACAGCTCTTCCAATTGGTTGTTGATTTGGTGAATTTTCAGTTCAACACAAAGCATTGGATTACTATCCTATACGTTTTTGAGGAGCACAGGAAAAGAAGATATTGTGGTTCCCATGGTGAGTGATTGTATAATATATTTGTAGAATTTAATGTTGCTTCCATTTTTTTTCTTTCCACGTGAATATTCCTAAAGTGTTGGTGGTGTGCAAATTCCCTCATTTAATAAAAATTAGATATCTAGACTGTGTATAACTGAACCGTCATCTTGTTCTCGCGCACTAGGATGATCCAACAAAGAGAGGATACTGCTTGTATGCTTTGTTAATTGTTTTAGAGAATGGGATTTGTTGTAAGAGGGTCACATGTGGATAATGTGAAGTCTTAAAGGAAGAAACATTGATAACATATGAATACATAACCTAATATAGAGCCTCATTATTTCTAGAGATATCCTGATGATGTACGCATATGCCGTGAGCTGTATGGATGCGAGAAGATTAATTAATTCAATGTTTATGTATTGAATTAATATTTACATGAGCTGTATTTTCTAGCCTAGATCATGTTTGATGGCAGAGAATGGTCCTTGTAATAGTCATTTGTGTTCACAATCAGATGGGGACTTATCTACTTGCTTGTTAAGACTTATCTTGCAAAAGTAAAACTGAACTGTTAATTTTATGAAAATCAGCCATCTCTGGTTTCATTCTTTGGGAATGCTATCATGATTTCAGACACTGAAAAGATGAAAATGCCTCATTGTCAAAATAGATTACCCTGAATTTTTTTTGTGAACGCAGACCCCAATTTTCTAGCCTGGTTTCAAACATATCTGCACATTTTTAGGAAGTGCTAATCCCTTTCTGAAGAACATTGCTTCCAATCTTTAGAATATGTACTCAAAAGGAAAACTAAACACCATTTGTTTTAAAGCAATTGATCACATCAATCAGTCACACCAACTATACAATAACAGAAACAAATTTCTATTTTCACATCGAACAATCCACATAGATATCCTTTTTCACGCATCCCAGGTGAACTTTATTATCAACTTTTGGAAATAAGTTTTGAAAATGAAAATGAGATGAGAAGAAAAATAAAACCAAACATAACCAAAATATTTGATCAGGGGCTGCCCTTTTTGATATTTTCTGCCCGAAAAAATCATGTATGCTGTAGAGGACAGGATATATATTCATCCTTAACAAAATTCAGGATTTTATATCCTACTGGGATTGCTATTATTCTTTAAATGACAGCATTATAGTATTAATTGTATGCTCTTAATAGTTGGAATTATTCCTGGGTTCATGATATTGAACTTTTCTAAATGATTAAAAGCTTGATTATGAAAGAAGAGGACAAGATTGGAACAGGATGGTTCGATCATCAGCTGCTGATTGGAACAGAAATGTTGGGACGATAGTTCAATGGTCTCCATTTTCAAGTGAAGCGGATCTCCTTCAGCAGGTGAGTTCTCTTTGTTATTCCTGGTCCCATTGTTGTTCTGTAATTTAGGTTATTGTATATAGTTTTACTTTTGAGCAATAAAATTAAGGCATAGAATCATGTTGATAAAACCCTTTCTCATAAGTGTAAGTGTCAGTTCAAGATCCCATTTTTTCCTCTTTATTTGATTCTCTATCTGGTTTCAGTGCTTCTCATAATAAAAACAATTGTGTATACCACAATATTCATCCCACTGCTGCCCACCCTTTTGTAGTGATGATGGGACTAAATATTTGTCTTATATTCTTGGGGTTTATAGCAGACTATTGGACTCAAAATTAAATAGAAAATTCATTACAGGATGGATGCAGGATGAAGAATTTTATTTGAATTATTTACTTTATATCAATCTTGCTAAATCCTTATATTAATTTCTAAATTCTTGATATATGTTTTCTCTTATGCTAAATCTTGTATAACACAAGAAAAGCTTATTTTGCTTTTAGCTTGTAATTCCCTATACTCTGTTCAGCTGGAAAAATTATTTGAGCAAGTTTTATCTGGGTGCTTTCATTGGAAGATTTGATCAAATTATGTTGCTCTATGTTCTTTGTGTTCTATTATTCTCTTTGGAGGGAGGGTCTGGTGTTTGAAGGGGTCCTATGTTGAGAATGTGATACGAGGTACTGACATGAGATAAGATATTATAGACAAAGGAATTGGAATTGATAAAGGGCTTGAATCGTCCCACTTCCAAAAGAAGATACTTCGAATGACTATGGGGTTGGTTTGTTGAATTGGTTTGTGGAATAAATGATGAAAAAGAATGGATTCCTCCATTTAAATATGACTTCCTGCTCTTCTGTCAGTCATATGGAGAACAGTCCTCCAGGCATCTATTATAAGTGATACTAAGGCCTTATTTGCTTTGAGTTGATCTGTGGTTCAGGTAATGAAGGTTAGGTGTCCGACCTATTGTGCAGCATATTTTGCTACCCACCCCCTGGAAAAAAATGTGCACCCAATCTTTTCTTTCTCCCTTCCTTCCTTTCTTTCTTTTTTTCTTTTTCCTTCTTTTAATAGCGACCTTTTTGCTTCCCCACAAACTTCTCCCAAAACATGCCATTTTACGACAGAGCTTATATGCATTAAGGAAGTGCTATACAGTTGCATTATAAATGGTCCATGTGTTTATAGAAGGTGACAATGACAAGAATAGAGAAGGCAGACACTGAAGATGGATGACTTAAAAGACCTGCTACAATCTGCTTTGCCTGGTCTCTCAACTGGGCTATCGTTGTGTTATTTTAGTTCGTTAAAATTTCATTCTTCGTGCATCAAGTTGTATTTGAAAGTGGAGTGTGGAATGTTGAGCTTGAAGTCTGGACTATAAGGCAATAGAAGTATTGACGTAGGAACGTGGTTAAAAACCCTAGAGGAACAGAGATGGATGGGAATTGGGGTGTAGGATGTAGGTGGGGTGTGGGTGGGTTGTGAAATGGACCATGGTGGTGTATGATGTGATGGTTGGGCGGTGGAGCTTGTGCATGAGCAGGTTTGACACTTCGACTAGTTCTGCCCTTTTGGTGGGGAAATCAAATGATGAAGTGGAGCTCACTGACCAAGTCATTAGTTGAGGTTTTTCTTTGAGTACCTGATTGGTTATTTCAGACAGGATTCCGCACCCAAAACCTACCTGAAAAAGCCCAGTGCAAAGTGATTTTTTTTGTTTTTTTGCTTTAAAGCATTACCTGACCTGACCAAACCAAAAACCCGGCCTGAATGCCCATCTGTCCTACTTCGAGTAGCAGCACTGTGAATTGTTGACTCATTGATGGATAAAATTTTAGCCAGTCAGGATTAAGGTAATTCAACGATGTTTTTGGTTTCTATGGTAGGTTTCAGATAGATTAGAAAAAGGTATGTAGTTTGGCCCCTCTTCCTTTTTCGTTTCTTTCTTAATGCTGTCTTGCTTGCTACTGTCATCTTTGCTGCTGTCCACAGCCATTGCCGATCACCATGACTTCTACCCTGCTTCTTTTCCTTTTTCTTCTTTATTATTCTTCTTTGCTGGCATGGCCGCCCTACACCACCACTTCCATCCTTTTCTTCTTCAATCTTCACCTACCAATCCACTTCTGCTATCATCCCAACATCCCTGTCCAATTTCACAAGAAAAGCACAAAAATAACAAACCCAATTCGATCCCTGGGACACCCAATAATTTCACCCATAATCTTCACTGCCACTGTTTCAGAAGAGGTTTTTTTAGTATGTACTTGAGTTTATTAATCTGATACAAAACACATGGCTTGGGATCCAATCAACTTCAGAAAATTGTAATTGATAGTCACTTTAGAAAATTGTTTCGACTATGAGGATACAGGGTTGCAGAGTTGTCAGTAGTTATGGGCCATTGAAGGATGAAGTAAAATTGGGTTGGACTCAAGGCAAAAGCAGTCTTTTGAAATCTTATCTTAGATGCACAGTGGATTTAGACTGCATATCATACCTCATGGGCCTGATCCGCTATCAGGCCCTGCTTTGATTGTGAACTTGGCTCACAATGTGATGGGCTTTTGTGTCTTGAAAAAAACATCATATTGGGATTGATTGGGTGTCTACCATACCCAAGCAAGCAAGCAAACAATGTTAATATACTGTATTTGTCAGAACCTAGTAGGCAAAGAGAGCAACCTAAATATGCTGGTCCAACTTGACGTAGTGCATGGAAATTGTAATATTCCTGAAATCCAACTTGTACCTACTTCCCACAATGACATCTCCTTGCCTCTGATGTATGATGTGTTGGCACTACCTTTGGGCGACTACAGTTGTTAATACATCTGATGTTCGCCTATTTGCTAATTTTGTTCCTTGTTACTGTGTAGTTTAATCAGATGCAAGATCAGGGTACTCAGATAATTATATACAATCTTTGGGAGGACGAGCAGGGCCTGTTGGAACTGGATTTTGACACTGATCCACATGTAAGCTACACATGTTATGCATGTTTGTGGATAGCAAGGTTAATATTGCATATCTCATGACATAATTTCTTTGTTCTCATACATTTTAGGATATCCAAATCAGGGGCGTCAACAGAGATGAGAAGAGCATAGATATGGCAAAAAAGTATCCCAACTCCAAGCACTTTCTAACATATCGCCATTCATTGAGGGTAAAAGCTAGAGTGATCGTGTTTGGTTTTGTTTTGAGCTCCTTGTCCTGAGATTTTTATTTTTGTATATTCTGTATCTTGTTCTTAATAGGATCCTTTATTGTACTCTAGTCCCTTGAGCATTTCTCACCTGCATCCCTGTTCCTTTCAAGCCTTGGAAATGTTGTGGAAATGTCCATATGTTGTTATCTTTACAGTTCTTGGTTTTCAGTTCCAATTGACCTGCATAACTTTTTAGCTGGTCTCACCAGTTGGCAATGTATTAGTAGGGCGTAGAAATCTATAACCTTGTATGAGAATGTAGCTTATATATCAATAATTGGGATTGACAAATTAACAGGAATACACAATTGAAGCATGGCCATGAATAGCTTTATGCTGAATTTATTTAGTACTTTTATTTACTTCAATAAGGACATCATTATATTATATCAAGCTAAAGTGTTTGTGTGCTTCAATTTTGCCTTGGAGGATAAAATTCGAGTTTCTGGGGCCTGACCAATGACATTAATATTTGTGATGATCAAGTAAACTTTCAATTGACACGATACAATAGACCCTTGTGTATTGAGCAATTTGTGTTCAATTGAAAGAATTAACTATAGTTGGTGTAAAACAATAAAAATTCCTGTGACTCTCCTTGTCATAAGGTTCCAATATTTGTTCTAAAAGTGTATATACCTACATAATATAAATATACATACATGTGTGTACTCACACAGATACATATGTGCATAACAAAAAGAAATAGATTTTCTTTGACAAAATTGCTTATTGAAATTGCAGAGTTATGCAGCTATTCTCTACCTCAGAATTCCAGCTAGTTTTCGAATTATTTTGCGTGGTGAAGATGTTGAACACCATAATATTGTGAATGATATGATGATGTCTCAGGAAATTACATATCGTCCTCAGCCAGGTGTTGATGGGATTCCAAAGGAGTCAAATGTAATTTTTTGTCAAATTTGGAATTTGATTTAACTTGTGTCTGACTTCTGTGTATGCAATTTCATTTAATAACTTCCATGTTCACCTCAGATGGTTGCTATAGTTACTGTTGGGTTTGTGAAGGATGCAAAAGCTCATATTGATGTGCAGGGGTTCAATGTCTATCACAAAAATCGGCTTATCAAGGTGGTTTTCTGTCTCATTGCCATTTCTGGGCTGATAATTAAGGCCTCCATTGCATATTATTTTCCTGTAAGAATTGATTAAATTGATTGTTGGTCAGGACTTGTCTGAATCAATGTTTTCTTAAGGGCCTCCTTTCTATTGCTCTATTTTTGAATTTGGATAGTTCTCTTAATGTTTTTAGTTTAATAATTTGTTTTTTCTCATTCAAGTTGTACAGCATGGAAACTGGTACCTAGTAACAGTTCTTGGTAATTTTTAGCTAATTGCCTCCATATTCTATGAGCACAATGAGTCATAAAAGTTTATTTGCACGATGACTCTGAACATAGTTTATTCGTATATTGGTGGGAGCTTTAAGCTGTTCATGAATTTAACTCATGGATAGATTTTGATTTGAGGCTTATACCAAAGTTGTATTTTATCCTTAGAAAAAAATTTTGTATTTTATCTTAACTTTCTGCAAAATTTATATTTGTTTGGCACCATATTTCTGGAATGTGGCTTTTGTAATTTTTTATGATCAAATTTTTGGACATTCGACATCTTTTTTCTTAGTGTAGTTTTGTGCTTGATTGTATCCCTCATGTATTTGCATTTTTCCAGCCATTTTGGAGAGTTTGGCATCCTCCTGGGAGTGATGGTCGTGGAGTTATAGGTATTATTATACCCTTCGTACTTTAAGAAGTTTGTTCGTTTGGGTTAATTTGCTTATTGCACTACTTTTTTTTTCCTATCAAAGGTGTTCTTGAAGCCAATTTTGTTGAACCAGCTCATGATAAGCAAGGTTTTGAACGGACTACAGTTCTTGCAAGACTTGAGACGAGATTGGTACAAATGCAAAAGACATATTGGTTGGTTTGTTTTTCCTAAGAGTTGATTTCTGTTGCTTTTGCTTTGCTTTTGTTTTTTAAAGGAAATTTTATTTGTTGCTTTCTTTCGCTTCTGCTAGGTCCTCAAACTGTCACAAAATTGGCTATGCTCCCAGACGCTTTAAAAGAGTTCATGAAAGAGGTAAGAGAAAAGTCATGAGTGCCTCGCAAACCGACACCCTAAGTATGGAAGACAATGAAGAAAAGGGAAAGAAGAAAGATAAAAATGAACTCTCAACACATGAATTATTAGCATCTGCTGTATTTTTGTCAAGGACCAGACTGATGAATGTTTATTTTTTTCAGAGATTTCCCCTGATTCTTTTCCTCAAAGTCCTCAATTAAAGAAGACAAGTATTGCTTCAAGTGACAAGACCCAGATGAAGTTGGTGGACAAGGGCAATAATAACAGGCATCTGAATGGGAATTTGGATGTGAGAAGACTTAGGAAACGACCAAGTTATGCTGAGCAATTCTCATCTTGTGCAGAGGATGTAAGCGACGATGATAGGCAACATCAGACTCCTACAAAGCGGACCAATGGTACATCGTCAAGGGAATCATCCCGAAAAGATGGATCTCAGAAGTCATCACGATTGAGAAGTTGTGAAGCTGCACAAAATAATTCGTCTGCTAAAAGGCCTTCCCGAACAACCAGAAATTCAAACTCACAGGTGATTCTCCTTTTGACTTATACTTTCTGTGTGGATGCAGAATCCTATTGTTCAGCAGAAGTTGTTCACATTTTTTCACTATTGGAAGTCAATTGGGGCCTTTCTACTGTCGTACCTTAAAAGCACTAGACTTTTCTGCCATATGGCCAGGTGTTGGCTAATATGGGTTGAATGTTATTAATTAATGTTAATGTATTGAAAAATATGCAGTATTTGCAGTACTAGTTAAAGTTAAATCTGTTATTGCTGGTGGGCTGTTTTTATTTGGAGGTCCTTGCATATTGGCTGTTCTTCATATTTTGGCCTCCTTCAGCTCTGCCCACTTATTGGGTAACGCAGGGACCTCCATGTGTTGCGTTGATTTTCTGGATGGTGCAACGAAGTTGCATTTTCAGAATCCCAAAGAAGTTTTTGCGCAAACACTTTCATGTTGTGTCTAGTGAATTGCTATTGAGCCAATTCTGTTCCAATAATGAGGGGCCTGTTAAGCTAGGTCATTTGGAGCTGGTATTTTTGCATTGTCCTTTGTGCAGGGAAGTTAAGTTAAACTTTGTGATTAGAAGAAAAATCAAGGCAGAAAAGTGATGGGAATCCTTTTGGATCATGACACCTCAAGATCAATGTGAAGGGTCCTGGCGAGTAGAATAGCCAAATTTGTCTTGTACGTTGCTGAATTTCCAAATATTATTTACTTTTTATACAAAAGTAAAATCTATAATAACAATTTCTTTCTAGTTGTAAAATATCTGATGGTGCGAACTGAAGCCTTTTTAGGGTATTTTCAATATGACTGAGTTTGTGTATCGTCGTAATGAACATTGATTTAGGTGTTACCAGTGTGGTATTTGTGACATTGATTGATAGCAGTGGAGTGCAGCCATATGTATCCCGAATATCCTTAAGAGACTCCTAGAAATTTCCTCGAGTCATTCTCTAGCATGCAACTTGCTAGTGGATCTCAAAATTCTGAAGATGTCCTCTCCATCAACTTGCTCTAACAGTGCTATCTTTAAGCATGACATCATCAATCTAAAGAACTGTGTCGTGAATAGTTATCCCACTATTGGTGATTTGGTGGGGGCAGGCAGGAGGGGATTGGAAGCATGATCAAGTATTCACACTGGGGGTAGATTTGCTATTCTTTATCTAAGTAGTTTAAGGAAAACTTTGTCTTAGCTTAATAGTCATTTTTTGCTTTCGAACATTTTGATGGTTTTGACATGGAAATTTGTGTCCTGTCACCTTCCATGCTAACCAAAAAATTGTTTTCCCTTTTGAAAGCATAAAAGGATAAATCTCTTTCTAGGAAATTGTTGCTTTTTCTTAAATTGATTTTGTGCTTATATTCATTGTTGCATGTGATAAACAGGAGAATGGTTTTAATCACAATGAGTTTTCCCCAATCCCATCAAGTTCCAGCTCTCATGATTTGGTTCAGTTGAAAGAAGAGAATCTTCAATTAAGGGAGAGGTATTTATTTATTCTGACTGAATTTTGAATTTATCTGTGGGCTGTTTGATGACCTCACAATGTAACTTCTGTATTGCTGACTTCACAGATTGAAAAGGAAAGAAGAAGAGATTCTTGGTGATTTGCTGCATGATTTACAGAAAGAGAAAGAAAGATGCAAGTCTCTCGAAGCTCAGGTAATAGTTCAATATTATTTTCCTTCTGTGATGGATGATACGATGTTCCCCATCACTATCTGTTTTAACTGAAATTTCTAAAGGTACCCCTAGCCGCTTAATATGGTTACATTTGATTTCTTTGTAATTTTTTCCTCGTGATAATTATATGTTGACTGTGCTTGTCTATGCAAGATATGAAAGAAATGGATTTCTTTTGGTAATTAATGGGTTTGTAACAGCTTAAAACATTAAAACTTATGGAATACTCAGGCTGCACCTTCTTGTCAAGCCCTGTATTCTGATTCAATGAATCCTTTTTGGTTTCCTCTATATATTAATTGGAGTAGAGGTGAAAAGTCAAAATAATGTTCTCTTATATTTTCAAGTCTTGGAAAGTACTCGCAAATACTAAAGCTAGGGATCTCAGAAAGAAAAGGATTCTTGATCACAATTTGCTTATGAAATGTTCAAGACGATGAGTGGAAAATCTGCTCTAAAGTTTTCTGCTGCTGAGGCATGGGGAGTAACAGTGAAAATATGAGGTCTAAACTTCTTTCTTTCTCTCTTTCTTTGCCCTTCTCAAAACCTGTCATTGATTGTGTTGAGCAGACATATTTTGGTTAGAATTTATAGCATCACGAGGATGATGAACCCTGAAACACTTTGTGGGCTAGATTAGTTGATTTGTGCATGGCAATTGACTTTTCATATTTTATGTAAGAGTATTATGTAACCCCACAGGCTTATGTTTGAGTTCAGGTTACTGCAAATCTTTCACCTCCTGGTTTCTCGATCTTAGAAAGTAAAATAAGCAAATACGTGCCTGAATATATTCATCTGAAATATGTTTTGTTAGCTATCTTAGATGGAGCTACTTGGTCTGGTTTTAATTGTGTGGCTGATGGATAGCAACCTTCAGCTGGTATTTTAACTTGTGAAACTTCTATATGACAACCTTTCTTTTTGCTATGTTCCTACTTAAGCTGATCTCTTTTATCACTTGAACAGCTGCAAGAGGCAACACGAAAACATGCGGAGCTAAGTAAAGAGCAGGAGACTTTAATTGATATATTTTCAGAAGAGAGGCAGCGTCGTGACATCGAGGAGGAAAATTTGAGAAAGAAATTGAAGGTTCAGATTTCCTTCCCTGCTTGTTTAGCTAAATTGCTATTGTTCTTGCAACTCCTATAGAAACGTCTGGTGAAGTTACTGTTTATTGTTTTCTGCAGGAGGCATCAAATACCATTCAAGAATTGCTGGACAAATTGAGGTTGTTGGAGAAATCATCTTCCAAAGGTAAATAGGCCGATGCAATCTAGTGATTGGTGGTTCCTAATGAAGCATACTTGTCAAGGGTGTATGGTGTAAAAGTTGTATATGGTAGGATTAGCCACATTCCGGAGCAGCAGTTGTTAGAGTTGGCTGATAAGAGATGGCACCAATGTCTCCCTCCTTAATTCTCCTTAGCTTCGGTGTACCTGGTGAGTGATTGATTAGTCTTGACTATGTCTAGCAAGTCTTAACATCTAGCATTTCTCATTTTTAATGGGTCGTGTAAAGAAGAATAGTATTTGGGAGTGAGATCATTCTCTGGTTGTGCTTGTAGATCGGTTAGTTGTCATGTACCAAGTGACAGTATAATCTGAAAAATTGAAGTATTAGTAGTATTCTCTCTCTCTCAATGCTGAGCTGTGATTATTGTGATGGTGATATTTTGTGATTATGAACAAATATGGTATTTAAAAGCTGAGGCGTTGTGGGTGGTCGGGTTTTGGTGTTGAATGTGTGGAATTCGCGGAATATCCTGTTCTACTCACGACAATAATTTTAAGGTAAAACAATTTGGCAGGATCTTGAAATAAGTTGAGTTGAGTTGAGTTGAATTGATGTTCATAGGTCCTAGCCGTTTATGTGTCTTGAGTTGGTGCCTTGTGGATTGTGGGTTGACATATGAACAATAAAATGGTAATAGTTCTAGGCCATGTTTGATATGAGTTATTAGTTCCAATTTAATCTTCTAATCTTATCTAATGTTTGTTTGATAGGCAAGATGAAAAAGTGGGCTGATCCACAGTTAACTCAAAGCTCGATATTATTCACGCAATTACATGCTATTCAAGTGGTGGATTGGGTGGGGGGGGGGGGG
>JACGDI010003462.1:1336842-1359082 GCA_014898725.1 Jacaranda copaia | reverse complement strand
TTCTTAACCTGCAAAAGAAAATAGAAGAGAAGGAAAAGGAAAACTTAAGTGTATATATATAAAGGGATGAAGAAGAAAATGAAAGAGATAATAGGAATATCCCTCAATTTGATGACATACCTGAAGTCTTCAAATTTTGTGTTTTTGCTATGTATTGATGCCCTTAAAGAATGAAGATTTTCTATTGATGAATGCTCTCTTTTAATGATGCTAATTAATTGTTGGAATGGAGGAGATAATTGTTAAGAGGACTCTATGAATATTTTCTTCGAACGATTAATGTGCAGGAATTAAGAGGAAGAAGATGCCCCTTATTGGATGGATGAATATGCCACAACAATTTCAAATCAATTTTCAACAATGCTTGAAGTAATTAGCATCCTATTTATAGCTTTCTTCTCAAGAATTTCAATCCAATGCAATTAGGAGATTAAGTCCTAATTAAAATTAATCTAATATCACAAACCAGATTTCTTTTAATGGTAGCAGTAATTTGAATTCTGGTTGAAGTCAGACTCTGTGAAGTTTAACATGTTGAGGATAAGTTGGTTTGCTTCTGCAAGTTTCTCTTTAAATAATATGAAAAGAAAAAGGAAAAAAAAGAAAGAAAGGCAGCAATTGTGAAATGGAAATAACAGCAGTAGTAACATCCTGCAACTAACTTTAAGCCCTTAGTCAAAGAGTTAATTTGAAGATTGATTCCATGTGGGACCGACGTTTGTGGCTTGTTTGCTGTGGGAAGAAATGGAAATTGGAATAAAAAGCATGCTGCGCTTGGCTACAGCAACGTGATTTTGGGAGATGTTGGAATTGTGAGACCTTCAAGATGTTGGAAACCAAATTGATTTTGTGTGAGACCATGTGGGTTGTTTGCTGTGGGAAGAAGTGGGAATTGGAATGGAAGGTATGCAGTTTCAAGTGGCTTCTGTAATAAAGATATATATATATATATATATATATTTTAGAGGCTCCTATGTTACATATATATACATTAAAGTTTATACGTTATATACATGTATATATATTATACAGGCTCATATGTTATGTATATATATATATATATAAAATAATAATTGTGTTTATTCACTTAGGAATGTATTAAAAGACATTGTTCGTGAACAAGTCTCGAGGGGACATTGCTTAATTTTTGAGCCAATTAAAAAATGACATGTGTAAATAATATGTTAATTATTATTTAAAATTTTCTATTTTTATATTGGAATTTATTAAATTAAATTCTAAATAATAAATAATTAATTTTAATTAATATTATAATATTTATGTTATACAAATCAAATGTTGACAAGTGTTAAGATGGAGACGTATCATGTTAATCAAATTAAGTTTGGTAGTCTAGCAATCTCAAGCTAATCAAGTTGGAACGCGTGGCGCATCCATGTACGTAAACCAATTAAGTCAAAAATATTATATATTATTTTTTAATATGTGCATAAAGAGATAATTAGCAAATGTGTTCAAGTTATTTCGGAGTTTCTATTGAACACCTATAAAAAGGAGTGTCTAGAGACTCATATTCTCATATACACATATCCATATATTCTCAAGTTAAAAACTCAAATCTTCAAGTTTTTGCTACAACGACATATGGCTACCGCGAAGGTCCTATACCGCTTCAAAACATCAAGTTTTTTGCTCTCGGAGTTAAGGTTCGAATTTCAAAAAAATTTCGTAGTATCTTTTACCAAGTCAAAGGATACTACACCATATGTCCAAAAACAAGCTTCAAGGCTTTGGATCATATATACTGGGAGAAAAATTAGGGAATTAATTTTGTTAGGGCGTTTATATTTTTTCTCTGATAAATTATAATTCTCATATATTCTTTAATATATGTTTAATTGGTTCATTATTTTTCTTTATCTTGTGATTTAATTTTATAAATAATGAAATTTGTGTGAACACCTATAATTTTTTTTGTAGAGGTGGTCCTATTTAATGTATATCAAAGTTTTTCACCAATAAATTCTTCATCGCTTTTGTATATTTCAAACAAGAAAAGAAAAAAAAAATCACAATACCTCAGTTGTATAATGAGTTTCTTTTGTTTAAGAGGATAAATGGTTTTCCATTGGAAAAAGTGAAGAACACATCTCAAATTATAATTCCAACGTGGTATTTACACCTCATGGTATTTTGTTTTCTAATTGAAATGCCCCTCTCTTGGATTAAAGATGCTTAGCGAATAATGTTGTTTAATTCTATTTTTTAGGGCCCGCAAAACGTATTTTGAGATAATATGCAAAAGAATGTGTAAAAAATTAAAATAATTTTAATTTTAACTTTAGGAAAATTGTTGGTTATTAATGTCATTAGATTATTATTATTATATGTTAGTATATATATAATAACTAAAAATATATATTGTAATAAACAATGATTAAAAGATACCAAAATATAAGTTTTATGTAACGACTAATGTTTAAATTCTTTTAATATTTAATTTATCTCAAAAGATTAAAACCAAACATCTCTCAAGTGTTCACATATGCCCGTGGGATTTTGTCCATGCTTGTCCAATTAAAATTGTTCATTTTTGGTTGAGTGGCATATAATTCGACATAAGTTTTTGATATAACGTGAGAAGTTAGAATTTGAATTCAAATAAATTTATAATTTGTGTGTATAAATTAAAAAAAATTCATTTCCATAGAATCTATGCCTGGCATCAATTCTCTATACACCTTGCAAGGAACATATTCCTAGAGAAAAATAAAAATTTTTTATAAAAAATTAAAATCGAAAATCTTAGAGATGCCGAAACTGAGGCTATTCCACTTCACCACTCCAAGGCCAACTGCGCAGTTATTCTCCACCTTCTGCTATTGCTCCTCGTTCCCTCGTGCGCCAAAAAGAGAATCATTCTTCTTGTCCAGACCCTTCCTTCGTCTCTCCTCCAGGTATTCTCTGAGACCTTTATCCATTGGTAATGCTGATTATGTATTCATCGGAGAGGTCCCATTTGTGATTTGTAATTTTGGCAGTGTAACAACGTCACGTTGTCTTATGTTTTGCCGATGTCTCAGTGATTTTTATTGCATTAAAACGTAAATTATAGTACTTTTGTGCGTGTTAGGGCTTCATGCTCGTTTTGTTCTTGTGAGGATTTGGTGTTTAACTCTCTCTGCAGTTGATGGGTGGGTGGTTGTTATTTTTTTGAAATGGCAGTGGATTTTATGTGGGTTCTTGGAATTTGGAAGTTTGTGTTGCTTATAGAGATTAAAAGGATGGGGTTTTGATTGTTTGCGTGTGCTTTGCGCGCCTGCGGTGCGGGCTTGTACATGTGTTTGCTTTTACATTTATGCTTCCTTCAGTTGATATGGAAAATAAATTACTCTAGAGAAGGTAATGGGATGGATGCAAGCTAATGAAGAAACCAGAGTTTATGTCTGGTGGACAACCTGATAATTTGTCAATTTTAAAGTTTGAGTTAGGCTTATAAAGTAATAATCCTGGGTTTGTTCTTTCAACTATTTTCCTTCAAGTGTTTAGTGAATTTTGGCTTGCTTTGGGTTTTTAAATCAAATGACGTCGGCTTCTAAAGTTTAGTTTTTGAGATGGAAAGCAAAATTCAAATGGATTTACTTTGTTTTTTCAAATAAATATGAATTTTGTTTAATGAGAAATCTATACATACCAGAAAAATACATCTCCAGATCCAAAATGATATTCAGTTAAAGTAATTGCTTGTCAAGTGATTCTGTGCTTTATTAATTTGATTTTTTCCTTTACTTTTTCAGTGAATATTACATAAGACAGTCTGTGAATTTTCTTGGATCTTGATATTGTTGCAACAGAATACTGTAAAATTTTTATAAAACAATTCAAGGCAGATTTGTCTCTCCTCCCCTCTCCTCCTTCCTCACTCTTCTTCTCGAATTTCTTTTATTATATTGGTAGATTTAATTTTAAACATGAGGCTGTTTCCACTTCAATTTTTCATTGAGAAATGATCTCTGTTTTGTAGTTTATGTCCAATTTTTAATCAAAATATACAAGTCTAATAATTTCCATTTCTGTCACACCAGAGGTTTATCAGTTCTATCAGTCATGGATAATACTGGAGAAAGCCCTACAAAAGAAATGCCAGTTGGCTTGGATGCAGCTACTCAAGAAGAATATGCTTCTTTGTCTAAGTTGCTCCAAGAGTTCATGGATATCCCCACCATTGACAAAGCATGGACTTTTAAATCTGAGACCGGTATGGCTGCTTGAATTTTGTTACAAGTTATTCCCTTCTACATTATTATTCTTCGTTACTTACTCCTTTTGTTTAATCCCTTCTTGAAGCAAGCATGCTTGACTCGCTACTGTATGTTCATGTATTTTATGCAGAAGATGTTTCTCGTGCTATGTTTTTAATCAGCCAACCAAATCTTCTATCCAACAAGAGGAGGAAATCCTTATTATCAAGTCATATCTTACAAAAGAGTAACAACTCTGTAAGTTTTCATTGGGCCCCATTCCCTATTGAGATGACTGGTATGTCTGCCATGGTTCCATCTCCATCAGGGTCAAAGCTTCTAGTTATTCGAAATCCTGAAGGTGACTCTCCAATCCACTTTGAAATATGGGGTCCATCTGAAGTGAAGAAGGAGTTTGTTATTCCTCGCTCTACCCATGGATCGGTATATACTGACGGATGGTAAATATAAATAAACAATTTTACTAGACTTTTCATTGAGCAAACATATACTAGAATATTCTGGCTATTTCTGTAAATTTTGTGTTGAAGAAAAGTAATGAACAAAATAAAGGAAAAGAGTGTGTGTATGTAGTGTTAAATCTTCATACCTTAATCCTATATCAATTACAGATTTAAGCCATACAACAATTTAGTATCGCCAACACCTCAAGCTCCTAAGGTTTCTATGGTCTTACCTATATCTTGAAATCAGTGGGAGAACAAAGAAATTTTGATTTTTTGAGTTTACAAAGAGACTTGCTAAAGCCATGCTAATCAAAATTAAACTCTCATGAATTTTATTTGTGCATGGAATGAGATGGAAAACTTAGGCCAAAAATATATGGGATATTCTATATTCAAGTTTCGTAGAATAAACTTACTCGTGTCTTGCTAAATAATAGGAACAGAAAATGCAATTTCCATTTCCAAAATGATCTTTCCACTGATTTTACTAAATGGAAAATATCAACAATCATCATCAAATACACTGCCTCTGCAGCTCCCCTCCAAAATAAGGATAGGATTGACATTTCTGTTTTTTGTGGACAAAAGGGCGTCCGACTCTCTAGATGTGTGTGAAGTGTATGTGCGGATATTTCATTTTGTGCTTGAAAACCCACGTATTGTATGCTTGGATGTCTTTGTGGAGATGGTGGTTGGAGGTTGGACTTTGAGACTGTGTGGGTTGGTAGATGAGGATGCTGGTGGTAAAGGATGAAGATGGGTAAGGGAGTTTTAGGTAATGTGAGTGGGGAGTGCTGGAGGTTGATTAACTGGACTGGTAATTGCAGAGGCAGATGGCTTAGGTTTGTGAAGTTGGACGGCTGCCAGAAGAGAAATTATTTTATATATCTCCTGCATTATTTTCTTATGCAGCACACATCTCCTAAATCTTAGGCACCAACTCCAAATGATTTATTTGCAGCCCTGCATTTCCATCGTTAGCTAGCTGTTTCGTGTACCATGTCATTGTGCTGTATTTGCAAATAATAATCATAATTGCTCCTGATATTGATTAGAGGGAGGTGATTAGATGCGTGGTGTCACAAAGAGTTAGATAGTTATGGGGTGAGATTGAAAGTTGGGTAGACAAGTTAATTTTATGTTTTTCTTTTCTTCCCTAAGTTTTTTCCAATAGGAAATAACAAAGTCAAATTGGCCCAATTCTTATTCAGCTAGCAGTTATTTAAGGTGCTTAACATATATACTATAAGCTCTAAGTTTATCATAGCATATTTAATAATTTATTGCTGTCCACTCACCCACCCCCATTGATTCTGCTGTATTTAGTAGTGGTATTAACACTTACCTGTGATGCTGCTTTGCTTTCTGTTCCTTCTGGTGGCAGGTTCGAGGGCATTTCATGGAACCCAGATGAAACTTTCATAGCTTATGTTGCTGAGGAACCTGATTGCCCAAAACCTACATTTACTAGTTTTGGTTACAAAAAAGAGGGTACTACAGATAAGGATTGTGGTAGCTGGAAGGGTCAAGGTGATTGGGAAGAGGACTGGGGAGAAACGTATGCTGGGAAAAGGCAACCGGCTCTTTTTGTTATTGACATTTACAGGTATGGCTAGTTGCATATGTGCTGTAATTCTTGATGAGTTAACTGCTTCTTCAATCAGGGCTAAAACAAACATTCTGCAGTGGAGAGGTACGCACTGTCACAGGGGTAGGAAGGGAGTTGAGTGTTGGGCAAGTTGTTTGGGCTCCATCAATTGAAGGCCAGCAATATCTGGTTTTTGTTGGGTGGCCTTCAGATGCTAGGAAGTTAGGTATCAAATATTGCTATAATAGGCCTTGCGCCTTGTATGCTGTCAAATCTCCATTGTTCAAATCAGAAGCTAGTATAACCAGGTATAATGCAAGCTACAAGCAAAGTGCTTGTTTTATTACACTGTATTTGACTTCTTTTTCATTGTTTATGATGAAGATATAAATGTGATTGACTTGCCTTGTTATGCTCTTGATTTGATTTCGCTCTGCTATCATGGGTAGTAATGCAGCTGAAGATGTGCCCAGAGTTAATCTGACCCAAAGCATAAGTAGCGCATTCTTTCCAAATTTCAGGTACATAGGATATCCACTTAAAGATGAATACACCATACTGATATTCCAGTCGGTCATCTAGGCTCTACCATGCAGCAAAAGCTGCTGTGGTTCTTTTAGTTTCTGTAATCATCCTACTGACAAGTCCCTTCATAACAATTGCTTTCTCTATCTTCAGCCCAGATGGGAAGTTCCTAGTCTTCTTGTCTGCAAAATGTTCTGTTGATTCTGGGGCGCATTCGGCAACAGAGTCGCTTCATAAGATTGAGTGGCCCTCTGATGGAAAATTGGGTCCATCCTTGAAAATTATTGATGTGGTATGTTTCTCCTAGTCTGTTTTTAAATGCTAGATAACCACAAAGGAATTACCAACCAAATGGCCATTGTGGTTCTCCATGGATTTCCAGTGTTTGAATATGTTTGATTAGTTTATTCTGATATCCATTTTCTGATGCTCATGGGAAAAGTTCTTGCATCATATAAAATTGCAACTAGAAAATTGCTTCTCTTTAAGTCTTTATTTGGGGATTAATGTGGGAATTTGTAGCTGATGTTGGAAACTAAACTATAACCCGGAGGCAAGAAATTTAGCTCTATTGCCACCACACACTTATTAGCTATTCCAGGTTCCAAAAGGAACATTCCTATTTCCTGGTACTGAAAGAACTTCACAACTTCAACCATTCTGACTATTGCGGAGTCAGTGATGTACTTCTGTCTCAAGTTAATGATTGTATGTGATTGCTCCTTGTTTGACACAATCATTTTCAGTTAGAAACATCAACTGAGAAAAAGTAGGGGAGTATGTATGTTGTTTCTCTGCATTTATTTCATTCATTCTCTTATGGTATCTTTAGGTTCCTGTCGTGATGTGTCCCGAAGATGGCTACTTTCCTGGGCTTTATTTTTCTAAGTTTCTTCCTAAAACTTGGCTTTCTGATGGACAAACGATGATTTTATCTTCTATTTGGGGTAGTGCTCAAACGATACTTTCAGTGAATGTATTAAGGTAACTCAGACCTGTACTGATCAATCTCAAATATGTTGAACCTAGTCAATCTCTCCAGTGTACAAATGGTGTGTTTTACGATTTACAGTGGACAAGTATCACGGATCAGCCCGGACAATTCAAACTCTTCTTGGGATGTCCTTGCGTTGGATGGTGACAATATTATTGCCGGTATGAGTGAATACTTAATGTATCCATATTCAGTTTCTACCAAATAAAATGATCTTGTGTTCTTTGCTGTCTTCACAGTATCTAGTAGTCCTGTTAATATTGCTGAAATCAAGTATGGTAGTCTGGTTGGGAACATATCCACGGATGCCAAATGGAGTTGGCTGGATGTTTTAAGCCCCACAACCAAATGCTCTGATAAGGTATATTGACTTTTTTCTGTATATTATACAATGTTTTCTATTTTGTACATGACTACTTCCCATATCCGCTTATGATTTTACGCAGGTTTTGTCCTATTTGGCATCACTACAATTTAATATCATGAAAATTCCAGTCAGGGATGTCTCTCAGAACCTTACAAAAGGTGCTCTAACAGACATTTTCGTATAAAATGCCTTTCTTCATGCTTTCTGCCAGAGAACAGAGGATTCTCTCTTTCAGCTGAGACCAATATTCTGATTTCAATGCTTTGTAGTGGATGACTTTTAGTGATTACAGGATACTTCCAATTTTAGGAGAATCTTACCGCTGAACAATAATTGAGAAGGCAGGAAGAAACAAAGGAAAAAGAAGATAATCACACACTCATGGTTGTCCTTATGAATTGATTATCTTTATTAATAAATAAATAAATAAATAAATTATCAGAAAAAGTATTCCGATAAACCTTTACCTGCCTGATGAAAATAACTTGAAACGTAGCAGGAAGTGTGATATAGAGTATAAAAACTATCAATGACTTTCTGATAAAGTTGTGGCCATTACTGTAATAAGACATTGTGGTGCTGGGTTTACTCCCCTTTGAGTATGGGTCACTTATTCTCCAATCACCATTGGCCACCTACGGGAATATAAAATGTCTATCTTAGAAATGCACATTTTCCAGCCTGGGTTCCTTTTCCTGCTTTCATGTTGTGTTCATTTTCAAGTTTGGATTCATGTATGTGTATCCATGGAATAGGCATATAAGATTCCATCCTACTGTCTAGATACTCCACAAAAAGTTACCTCTCTGGTTCAGAGGTCCTTGGAGCCACTTAAGCATGGCATGCAAAAGAATACCCAGTAGAGTTCCCTTAGATGAGGCTACTCATTATGATTATTTTCACCAATAGGGTTCCCTTAAATGAGTTTTCTTGAAAGATTTCATCTGCATGTACTCTGTTGATTTTTGTTATTGACTGGTTTGGTTTCCGTCCAGAACAAAATGGAAAGAAAATCATATAGGTTAAAATGAATAAAAAATTTAAATTTTGATTGCTAATAGAACCTGATAGTAATCTTTAAGGTAAAGTAATAATGATTTTCCTTTACAACTATTACAGTCATTTCCAAATTACAATGGTACTAGCTGAAATTATGAAATCAAATTATTCTAGCAAATCTTACTGAAATTCTAGAGTAAACAAAGTTCTTTGGTTGCTGATAAGAAGTTCTGTAATTTGTATATATGTTGTATTAAATAGAGCTGATGTCAACGAGCCATTAACTGTGTACATGAAATATGCAGTGTCAAAGGGAATTTAACTGTGCATATAGCTTTCTTTAGAATATAGATCTTCTCTAGTTAGGTAGTGATGATAAGAAGTGCTCTAAAACTTTAGATTGTGTTAAACATAAAATAGTATTGGATGCAAGGGCGCCAACGTATAAATCGATGATTTTTTTAAATGGATAATTTGAATCTGTCTGCCTAATATGAAGCGATTGAAATTTTGCTGACCTGACTTATGATGGCAAAACGTAGGGTTTTCTGATACTCTATAGCTGTTTTTGTCTACTATTGCCTGCGTTGGTCTTTAATTACGTTGCTCTTGAGATATTCTTTTTTTATTACCCATCTCTTTAACCTCTTAATTTGCACTAGGTGCAAGCAAACCATTTGAAGCTATATACATATCATCGAAGTCTAGGAAGCCGGACTTACACGATCCATTCATCGTAATCCTTCATGGAGGTCCTCACTCCGTCTCATTGTCAAGCTTTTCAAAGTCCTTTGCTTTCCTCTCCTCACTTGGTTACAGCTTGCTTATTGTAAATTATAGGTAAGCAGTGGGGCAACACCATTTCATGTCATTCTTCTTTTGATCGTAAGTGATAGCTTGTGCAGAAGAGATTCACCAAAGAACATGTTTCATTCCAAAAAGGATTCACGTTGCAGCACTCTGTTTCATTTTTAACATGCATTCTTGAATTTTATGGAGGATACAACCACATTGTAAAGCATTAAAGCATGAGATTTTCAGATTTAGGAAGGGATAACAGGGTCTATTGAATTTGATGTAACGTAGCTAGTTGTGCCTTTTTGCTAGGCATGTCTGTAGGTTATTGTTATGTAGGCCATTTGAGATTCTATGCCTAGTCTTTTACATGCTTTGAGTGTTTATGCAGAGGAGGTAGTTTTGCTTTCCTCTTACATAATTATTTGTGCACATGGAATTGAGAACCATGGACAGACGTGGCCAGTCCGCTCTTTTCTAAGCTATACAACTTCTCTTTCACTTTTGTTATGGAACAATTGAAAACGGAACTGATCACAAGTTTTAATATGTGATTTGACTCGAACTAATATGTCATCATGTTCATACATGAGTGTTAGATCATGAAGAAATTAAAGCTGTTTCTAAGCCGAGGACATTCTAATTTGACTGTGTTTTGCAGAGGTTCTCTGGGATTTGGTGAGGAAGCATTGCAGTCTCTTCCAGGGAAAGTGGGCTCTCAGGTACTGATGTTCAATGTAGTATTTATTCTTAAAATAGCTTATTTGGTAACTTAGTCAGATACATGAGAGGTTTCTCTGCCTTCTTGATGCTTATGTAGGATGTCAATGATGTGCTCACCGCTATAGACTATGTCATCGACAAAGGACTGGCAGATCCATCTAAAATAGCCGTGCTTGGTGGTTCCCATGGTGGATTTTTGACAACACATTTGATTGGCCAGGTTGAATGGTTGTTTTGCTACTGGTTTTCATTTAAATGTTACTTTTACAACTCTGGGAATACTTGGTTGTATCTAGGGGTGCAAATGAGTTGATTGAGATTGTGAGCATCATTAGCGTGGCTCGAGTTAGCTCAAGTCGAGATCTATCTTTACTTCAAGCTGATCTCAAGCAGTCTTTGTCTAGTCTCAAGCCTCACGAGCCAAGATATAATTGTAATATTTTTATTTGATTAACACAGTTATCTATTATACCACTGATACTATCAACATATATATAAACTTATGATGATTTGTAACTTATTGAGGTTCTTTATAATAGTTTATAATCTTTATAATGAATCAATGAATGTCATAATTTATAAATTTGAGTTTTGTGTCTTGAATTTAATTAATTAAAAATTTTCAGTTCGAGTTTGAGTTGAGCATAGGTTTAATTGAGCTAAGTGAGGTGAGGTCAAGCTCAAAAATTTAGGCTTGTCAAGCTCCATCTTGAGCTTAAGCCCAGTATATATGTTTCAAGCTCAAGGTCAAGTTCAAGATTTTTCCCTAAACTCGGTTCGATTTGACTCAAATGCACCTCTAGGTGTACTAGGTCACTTGTGGTTATGGTTTTGCTGTGAGACTGCTGGTTGGTCACATGCAGTGCAATTATATGAGTTTATTATATCCTTACTAATAGTCTTATCGCTGATGCCATAATTGTTTTATTGTCTTCAGGCACCGGACAAATTTGCCGCAGCAGCAGCTAGGAATCCTGTGTGCAACCTTTCTTTGATGATTGGCACAACTGATATTCCCGATTGGTGTTTCTTTGAGACATATGGAATTGAGGGGAAATCTATGTTTACAGAATCACCTTCAGCCGAACACCTTGCTGCGTTTTACAGCAAGTCCCCAATTGCTCACATTTCAAAGGTTTGGTTTCTGAAGTTGAACTGATATGCTACTGAAAGTTAGAGAAAGCTAATAGAAATATTGTCTCAGAGATTCCGTAGCAATTTTTCATTCCATTAATTCTTTCTTTCCAGTAGCATATAAATGTAGTTGGTGGATCTCCTTGGCATAGGTTTTTTTTTTCCCTGCTGAATCCTTTTGTACTTTTTCAGGTTAAAACTCCGACGCTCATCCTTGTTGGTGCTCAGGACCTTCGTGTACCCGTTTCTAATGGAATACAAGTAAGAATTCATATTATCAGCTTGAATTAAGATGAAGTCAAGGGACATAGAGATATGGAGTGTATGTGTGTGTGTGTGTGTGTTTTAAAGATTTACGCCACTCGATCAAAGGTCACTTAGCCAAAAGCCACTCGGCAGATATGGAGTGTGTGCTTATATATCTTAGATGTCTTGCAATATACTTTGTTCTCTCACATATGCTAACAGACTTAAATTGATACGTCCAACTATTGCTGATTCTGCTTGTATTACTGTGAAGATGATATTGTCTGATTCACTTTTTTGTCCCACATAGTGATCAATCTTTGACCGAGAAATCATATTTCCTCATTGTTGATTAGGTTGTCTGAGTTTGAAGCTTTCTGCTGTAAGTTGTGCAATGTTTCGTAGTTATAACTTTTCGTGCATGCATGTAGTATGCGCGAGCATTAAAGGAAAAGGGAGTGGAAACGAAGGTGATTGTGTTTCCTAATGACGTACATGGCATTGATAAGTAAGCCAACATCCCCACAATGTGTTTCTAGAAATCATTCTTGTGAAACCTTAGTCTCATTCTAGTTATGTATGAAAATATTTGCTTTTCTTGCAGGCCACAGTCCGACTTTGAAAGCTTCCTTAACGTTGGACTATGGTTCAAGAAGTATTGCAGATAGCAGCCAAATGTATGCTGTCTGAGTATTAATTTTTGTGTTCTTGAAGGACTTTAGGTGTAACTTGTGGATGGCCCGTAATTGAAAATTTGGCATGTTTGTATGCCCATCTTTCAAAAGATCTTGTTGAACTATTTCTACCAAAAGTTAATTCAATTCGGGGAAAGAATTGAATTTGGGCTGCTGTTGCTAAGTCCCTTTTCTTTATTAGTAATATGATTCATTCAGAAAGAAGCAATAAACCATAACTAATTTAGTTGGTTGAAACATAAACAAATAGATGTAAGTTATGATAAAATTTAAATGAAAAAAATATTTGGCAAATTTTATAGTTGTCATATTATCATTTTCTCGAAGATTGTATGAAATACTATAGATGTTCCACTAGAAAGTTTAATTTTTAATTTACCAGCTGACATGGAGAAGTTGGGAAAGCATTCCCTTGAAATCATGTCGGGAGGTGTTTTCCCGAGTAATTATTTTTTAGCTTTAACGAGTTTTAATTAAGTCAAATATGAGTCAAACTATGATAATTTGAGTCATCATTTTAATTAATTGAGTTGAATTTCATATATTATAAAATAAAGAATGTATTCAAATTTAATTTGTTACATTTGATGTCTAAACAGTAAATATTTGTCTTGTAGTTCTAGGACTTGAAGTTTATAAAATATTTAAAAAATATCAATTCAATTTTTTTTAAAAAAAATAAAAAATAAGACTAGCTAAATAAATTTATTTTTAATTCGCTATTTCATATCATATTTTATTTTTTACTTCAATTAAAGAACAAACCATACCATGACAACTTCCCTCATTTTGTCTCAATTTTATCCGTTCTCATTTTTGGAGCAAAATTGAGTTCAACGCCCCAACCCCCATTTAACAAAAAAGAAAGAAAGGGGAAAAAAAAAAGAAAAAAGTGAAAACAATCTTTGATTATCCTTTTCTCCCTATTTGTCCTTTTCCTGATAATCTAAAAGGGCATTGTCCTACAGTTTGCCAGGTTTACATTACATAGTCCGAGTAAAAAACTAAGTAAGAATCTTGGTTATGATGAATCTGATACTGTCATGCTGCTCCACTTCACTACTATAAATTAACAAGTTTACCTCCGGCCTCATCTATTTTTCTTTACTCTCTTTTCCCTGAAGAAAAAATCCAGTCCGTCTCTTCTCTCTCCTCCAGGTACTCATTGTTTATATTACCAATGTGTATACCATTTATGATTTTTTTTTTAATAATCTTGTCAATGTAACAGATTGTGTTTTGTGTATTGCGTTGACTTCTGTTTACCAATGTTCATTAACTTTGATTGCATGCTTGAATTACTATGTTGTGTGTATTTAATATGTGGGCTTCCTTTTCAGTTCTGTTCTTGTGTAGCATTTGGCTTGACATTCTCTGCAGTTTATGGGATCATGGTTGTGTCTACATTTTGTTGTTTTTAGTGTTAACACAGTGGATGTTATGTAGATTCTCCGAAGTTGGAAGGTTTCTGCCGCATGTAACGAATAAAAAGATAGGATTTTGAGTGTTTACATGTGCTGTGCACGCTGGCCACCGTGTGTTTTATGCTTGCTTTTGCATTTATATTTCTCTAGTAGACGTATAGAATAATTGATGTACTCTGAAGGCGGCCACTGAGATGGCTGCGAACTGTAAATGAGGATTCTGATATTGTATTTATGCCAGTGAACTCAAGATAGAATGTTTATATAGTAGAAAACCAAGATTTTGTTCTTCATTCTCTATCTTCGAAGCGTTTAGTGAAGTTGGCTTGCTTCTGATTTTACATCAATTGATGCGGGGCTTCTAAAGTTTAGATTTTGAGATGGAAATTAAAATTCTTATGGTTGTATTATTCCTTCTTCTTTTTTCACTTGGTTTCTTTTCTTTTTTCTTCCAATAAATGTGAATGTTGTTACGTGCATACTGGGAAATATAACTCTACATCCAAATAATTGTCTGTTATGAAAAATGATTGCCAATTGATTCCTTGCATTATTAATTTGATTTTCTCCTTTTCTAGTTTAGTTAATATTTCATAAGGTAATGGGACAAACTATACATTTTTCTAAAACTTCTTACTGTCATATCAGAAATATAGTAAAATTTTTGTGAAATGATTGTTGGTAGATTTGTCTCTCCTCCCTCACCTCTCTCCCTCTCTAGTTTCTTTACTATATTGATAGATTTTCATTTAAACATGAGTTTGCACCACTTCATTTTTTGTAGAATTTCTTAGTGATTTCCAACCATAATATGAATGACTGTTGATCCCCATTTCTATTACATTTATAGAAGTTTATTGGTTCTGTCAGTCATGGATGATATTGGCAATAGCCCTACAAAACAGATGCCAGGAGGTCTAGATACAGCTAGCCAAGAAGAATATGCTTCTCTATCTAACTTGCTCCAAGAATTCACAGATATCCCCACTATTGATAAAGCGTGGACTTTTAAATCTGAGACTGGTTAGCCTCCTTAATTTTGCTTGATATTGTTTATTCTCTTTTGTGATTCTTTAATTTTCAGTAATTTTGTTTTGTCTCTTGTTGAAACAAACATTTTTGACTTGCTGCTGTTTGTTCATGTATTTTTCTGCAGATGATGGTTCTCATGCCATGTTTTTGATTAGCCAGCCAAATCTTTTGTCTAACAAGTGGAGGAAATCCATACTGTCCGGTTGTATTTTACAAAATAGTGACAATTCTCCAAGTTTTCATTGGGCACCGTTTCCTATTGAGATTACTGGTGTGTCTGCCATAGTTCCTTCTCCATCGGGTTCAAAACTTCTTGTTATTCGAAATGCCGAAGGCGGCTTTCCAACCTGCTTTGAAATATGGGATCCTTCTAAAGTAAAAGAAGAGTTTGTTATTCCCTGCTATATCCATGGGCCTTTATATTTAGATGGATGGTAAATATAATTTGTAAAATAGCTTACTAGACCATGTTCTGGCTGCTCCTATAAATTTTGAACAAAATAAAGTGGAAGATGAGGAGTTAAATCGTGTGCATCTGTAGTTATTAAAATGGCCATAGCTTAGTATCCTAAATTAATAATTGGAAAGGAACCCAGTCTTGCAGTTTTTGTCCATATAACTAGTTGACATTGCTGACATTTCATTTATATGATCTTAGCAATATTTTGAAATTAGTGGAAGATCAATTAGATTTCCATCTCTTTTAAGCTACATGCAAACTTTCTAAAGCCATCTAACAATCAGAGTTCCACTCCCATGAATTCTGTTTGTGCGTAGAATGAGATTACTGCAAAAACTTTGGCCAAAATCTTGGGGAAATTATATGTTTGGTTTTAATAGAATGGACTTTCTATTGATTTCCTCATCCTTTGAATGAAAAATATCAATAATTGCCGTCAAATCCTCCATATCTCCAGCCCCCCTCACTAATTATGGTGGAATTAGAATTAGAATTTTGTGGTGCATCTATGGGTGTGTGACTCCACATTTCCTTCAATATGAAATAACAAACCGAGCTTCAGTTCCTATTCAATTAAAAATAAATGGGGTTCTTAACACAGATACACTGAGGTTAAAATTTATCTTCGTATATTCTATAATGAACATTTGATTATTGCTGTGGACAGTGCACATCCATTCTACCATCTAAATTGATTTTCCTGCATCTAGAAGTCATATTAGCACTCACCCGTGATTCTTTTCTCCTTTCTGAACTAGCTATTTCATATTTCTTTGGTGGCAGGTTTGAGGGAATTTCATGGAACTCAGATGAAACTCTCATTGCTTACATTGCTGAGGAACCTGATCCCCCAAAGCCTACATTTATGCATTTTGGTTACAAAAAGGAGGGTACAACAGATAAGGATTGTGGTAGCTGGAAGGGTCAAGGTGATTGGGAAGAGGACTATGGAGAAACTTATGCTGGGAGAAGGCAGCCTGTTCTTTTTGTTCTTGATGTCTATAGGTATACCTAGTTGTATGTGCATTATAGTGCTTGATGCATTAACTGCTTCATGATTCAAGTCCTACAACCAACATTCTGCAGTGGGGTGGTACTTCCAGTCACAAGCATAGGAAGGCAATTGAGTGTTGGGCAAGTTGTATGGGCTCCGTCAATTGAAGGCCAGCAATATCTGGTTTTTATTGGGTGGCCTTCAGATACTAGGAAGTTTGGTGTCAAATATTGCAGTAATAGGCCTTGTGCCTTGTATGCAGTCAAAGCTCCATCGTTCAAATCAGAAGCTAATGTAATCAGGTAGGATACGGGCTATAAATATAATGGCTTTTGTTTCACTAAATTTCATTTCTTTTCTATTCTTTATGAAAACATACGAAATGTTTGGATATGATTCACTTTCTTTGTTGTCCTCGTGATTTGATACCTTTCTGTTATCCTCAGAAGTAATACAGCTGAAGATTTGTTCATAATTAATCTGACTCAAGGCATAAGTAGTGCATTATTTCCACGTTTCAGGTATGTAGAACAGCCACTTTAAGATAAATACATCTTACTTATATTCCAATGGGCTGTTTAGGCTCTAGTACAGCAGCATTAATTCCATGTGATTCTTTAAGTTTCTGTAATCATCCTACTGACAACCCCCCTTGATAATAATTGCTTTTTCAATCTTCAGCCCAGATGGGAAGTTCCTAGTATTTTTGTCTGCAAAATGTTCTGTTGATTCGGGGGGACATTTGGCGACGGAGTCACTTCATAAGATTGAATGGCCCTCTGATTTAAAGCTGGGTCCGACCTTGAAAATTATTGATGTGGTATGCTCTTTTTCTAGCTTTTATTTAAAGGTTAAATAAATACAGCAGGAATTAGCAAACAGATGGGCGTTGTGAATCTCTTGGATTTCCCCTCTGTTGATATGCTTTTATATTCAACTAGTATATTCTGATGTCCTTTTCTGATTCTCATGAGAAAAAATTCTTGTACTTAGATCAAATATTGCTTCTCTTAAAGTCTTCATTCAGGAATTAAGATGGGAATTTGGAACTGGTGTTGGAGTCAAATTATTTTAACCGGGAGGCAAGAAATTTAACTCTATTGCCATTGCAAACTTTTAGCTCCTTAAGGTTCCGAAGAAAATTTCTTGGTGCCTTTAGAACTTCACAACTTAAACAATTCCGACCTATTCCAGAATCAACTAAATGTTTTTGTCAAAGTTAATGACTGGATTTGGTTGTTCCTTGTTTGAATCATTTTTGAACCAAGAAAAAGTTGGAGAATGCTATATTCTATGTTGTTTCTCCCCATTTATTATGTTCTTTCCTTTATGTTATCTTTTAGGTTCCTGTTGTGATGTGTCCTGAAGATGGCTGCTTTCCTGGGCTTTATTGTTCTAAATTTCTTACTAAACCTTGGCTTTCTGATGGGCAAACAATGGTTTTATCTTCTGTTTGGGGTAGTGCTCAAACGATACTTTCAGTAAATGTATTAAGGTAAAGCTGAACTGTGTTAATTATTCTCAAATATATTGAACCTAGTCAATCTCTCTTTTGTGTGGTACAAATAATGCCTTGTTTGATTTACAGTGGAAAAGTATCAAGAATCAGCCCGAACAATTCAAACTCTTCTTGGGATGTCCTTGCACTAGACGGTGAAAATATTATTGCCGGTAGGAGTGAATGCTTGTCTTGGAAGGGGGTTGTACCCATTTTCATTTAGTACTACATTGAATGTTTTTGCCTTCTTTTTTTGTTTTTTGGAAGCATGCAGTAGTCCAGTTGATATTCCCCAAATAAAGTATGGTAGTCTCCTGGGAAAGATATCCACAGAAGCAAAATGGAGTTGGCTGGATGTTTCAAGCCCCACAATCAAATGCTCGGAAAATGTCTGTTAAATCTTTCTCTGTATATTACAATAACATTTTTATTACGCACATACTTGAATCCTAATGCTCTTCACGGCCTTCTTGTAATTTTATTCAGGCTTTGTCTTTGCTGGCGTCACTACAATTTAATATCATGAAAATTCCGGTCAGGGGTGTCTCTGAGAACCTTACAAAAGGTATTTTAACTAGATATTTTTCACATAATACTTGTCATTTTATGTTTTTTTGCATGAGACATGATATATTTATGTATTAACAAGATATTATTAATTACTCAGCTCTTTATACTTTCAATCTGTAATAGGTGCAAGCAAACCATTTGAAGCTATATATGTATCATCAAAGTCTAAAAAGCCTGACTTGCCTGATCCATTAATTGTAATCCTTCATGGAGGTCCTCATGATGTTTCAGTGACAAGCTTCTCAAATACCTCAGCTTTCCTCTGCTCACTTGGTTACAGCTTGCTTCTTGTGAATTATAGGTGAGCAATGGGGTAACTACTTCCGTTTCTTTTCAACTGAAATAGGTTATTAAATGACAGTCATCCCTTTATTTGAACATAATAGGAAAATAATGAAGGTATAATTTAAATTAGGTCTTGTAAAATCTGCTTCAAACTCGATCATGTACAAATTTCACTTTGTTTTCAAGAGGTTCTCTCGGATTTGGTGAGGAAGCATTGCAGTCTCTTCCAGGGAAAGTGCGGTCTCAGGTACTTATTATTAATCCAACATACTATTCAAAGTATAGCTGCTTGTTTGGTTACTAATTGAGATATTGAAAATTTGCCCCACCTTCTTGATGCTTATGCAGGATGTTAATGATGTACTTGCTGCTATAGATCATGTTATTGATAAGAGACTCGCTGGTCTATCTAAAATAGCTGTGGTTGGTATTTCTCATGGTGGATTTTTGACGACACACTTGATTGGTCAGGTTGAATGGTTCTTCCCTACAAGTTTATCTATATTATTATAGAAAGAATGTTATGTGTCTAAAGTGGAAGTTACTTAGTGCATTTTTACAAGTTTCGTCCTTTAATTTTTTGTACAATAAAATAACAATATAATATTGATAATGAAATTAAAAATTCGTGTACATTATAGGTAGTTATGATTTACCATCAAATCTACCAAATTTACCTTTTTACTTATCACACTCAATACAATCAAGTTATGATTGTAATAAACAAACCAGATAATCATCATGTCTTCAAAAACTTCTATTGTCACAAGATAAGCTCAATATTTTGTTGAATTTTGAATTTTTATTTTTTTTAAATTGGTAATGGATTATGAGAAAAATGTTTATTTTATGTGACTGCTAATTATATAATTATGAAAATTATAAATATATATCCTAGATGCATGCCAATTTTTAGTATAGTAAATGTGAGAATATGAAAAAAATAATATTATTACTTGAAAATATTTATGCATGGAAGAATCGCGTGCAATGACTACCAATTAAATATATGTTACTAGTAAAACTCTGACATACTTTGGTTGTTGTTAGCTGTACTATCAGTTTATCTGCTTACCAAGAAACTAATTGCTGAAGTTAGAAATTTATTTCATTGTCTCTTCAGGCACCAGACAAATTTGCCGCAGCAGCAGCTAGGAACCCTGTATGCAACCTTGCTTTGATGGTTGGCACAACTGACATTCCCAATTGGTGTTTCTTTGAGGCATATGGAAGTGAGGCAAAATCTATCTTTACGGAATCCCCTTCAGCCGAACACCTTGCTTTGTTTCACAGCAAGTCTCCAATTTCTCATGTCTCCAAGGTTTGATATCTGAATTTGAAGTTGGATGGCTATTGGAAATTGGACAAAGCTGATATAAACATTCTCTTGCAAAAATTTCAGTCTGTTAAGACATGATTCTTTGTCCTAGTTGTTTATCTGCTGAATTTTCTTGTGCCTTTTCAGGTCAAAACTCCGACCCTCTTCCTTCTTGGTGCGAAGGATGTTCGTGTGCCAATTTATGATGGAATACAAGTACGTCCTCTTACAATTAGTTTGAATTCAAGTTGAGGATAGTTTAGTTTCAGACATGTATTTGTTTGCAGATGTTGGCATATATGTGTTTGTGTCAATTGTTGTGCAAAACATAGTTTGAAAACTATGAAATAACTATGATATTCTGCTGCCCACACATGACATGGAAATGAAAATTTCTAAAATTCAAGAAATCAAAGCTTGCTGATAATGAAAAACTTAGACCAATAGTTCAAGCTATTGCTTCTGGTGCTTATATAACTGGGAAGATGATAAAAACGATGTTTTTGTTGAATTCACATTTTTGTTTCTTATAAACACTCGACCTTTGACATGGGAACTATAATTGTTTCATGGTGTCTAGGTTGTCCTGGTTTGATGCTTTTCTTTTTGTATGTTGTCAATGTGTTGTGACATATTAGAAGGGCATCCTGTTGGATGCATTTCATTAGCATTAGCAAGGACTGTTGGTAGTTGGTAAAATGCAAGAAGAACTAGGCTATGAAAACTTGCATAAATTCTTTCAAACCCTCCTTAAATCATTCAAATCCTATGAAGGTTAGTCAAGACCAATGCTCCCACACCTCAATGACGACAGAAATCCTTCCTATCTTCACTGCAATGCAAGATGGGACCCACTGAAAGCTACAATGGTAGTTATCTAATTGCTTTCATTTTTCATGCATGTAGTATGCACGAGCGTTGAAGGAGAAAGGAGTTGAAACAAAGGTGATGATGTTCCCCAACGACATACATCCCATTAATAGGTAAATTGCTGTACATTCTCATAATCTGCGCTATAAATTCATTCCTCTTATTCTAACCACTCACAATTTTGGAGTCTTATACACGTGTATTTTTCTTGCAGACCACAGTCCAACTTTGAGAGCTTCCTTAATATTGGAATGTGGCTCAACAAGTATTGCAGATAGTAGATAAATGCATCAACGCCCTGATGTTTTCTGGGTACAATTGTTCCTGTTCTTGAGGCACTTGATTTGGGACTCAGATTAAGTAAAGTGTTGTTTTTACAAGCACAAGAATGCTTACGTGCCAAAATTTCATCATTGGTTTATCTGTTGTCCGGATAAAAGCCTGTCTTAACCTATGAAGAAAATCTAGTGATGCGTCCTTGTTTAAGTAGCATTTGAAGATGTCCAAGTCATACGTATTTATAAATGATATGATGATATTTTGGTTAATGCCTCTGAGAGGTTTCTCTTAGATGGAAGAATGACTAAAATATAGATTAGTTACTGTGAGGAAACATTGACAACAAAGAGGAAAGAAACAGAAGAATCTTTTATGCATCCCTTAAAAATTATTTTAGTTTCCCCCCAACCCCCCTTTCTATTCTAATTATGATATTTTTCAAAAATTGGAAAAAATTACATGCGTTGCTATCTTAGCAAATGTACAAATGGAGAAAATAATCAAAACACTATGGAGAACACTATTTTATTTTAATTTTTATTTGTTGTTATACATATAAATATTTGTGTATGCATACATTGGAACGTAACAGTAATATAGATGCTTAATACAAATACTTTTCAACTCAAAAATGAAATGGAAAACATCATAAATGAAGCTAGCTGTTAGACTAAATAATATTTATTTGTAAGCTTATTGGTTTAGGTTATTTTCTTTTGAAAAATATTTCGTGAAGTAATTATGAAATAACTGATGCTGCAAAGAGCTTATCGGT
>JACGDI010003462.1:1276116-1333930 GCA_014898725.1 Jacaranda copaia | reverse complement strand
ATATATTTAAATACGGGGCGTTTCACTTTTAATCGTAATTCGCCCCAAGGGGCCCAACCTACCTCATTGCCAAGCCTAATGTTTTTGATAATTTTGATATAAAGATTATTTTTAAGACTCTAAAAAATGAAATTTCATTTCAACTCAACAGTAATTACATGTGAGATAAATTTAGGAATATGGTCTTCTCATAAGTAATATTCAGTCATAGAAACTGCGGCCTTAGCAACACAACAGGCCGCCTGATTCACTGAACGCTTAACAAAACAAACATTACAATTTGTAATCTCCGACAAAAGAGATCTGCAATCTAAAATAACCGAACCAAAATAAGAATTATCTTCAATGCTACTAGATATTGCGTTCACAAATATTAAAGTATCCATCTCTAAAATAACTTGTGGCTTATCCATTCCTTTGATCCAAGAGGGAGTCTCTTTGAGCGAGATAGCTTCTGCAAGAGCCACATAGACCCTGCCTCTATGTGGAATAGCCATGGCAGCACAAACTCTTCCTCAATTGTCTCCTAAGATAGCCCCTGCACCAAAAGATGAACAATGTTGATTTATGGCAATATCAATGTTACATTTTAACCAACTTTGTGAAGGTGCTTCCCAGCTCATAGATCCAACAACTTGACAGTTCTGATTTGGAAAAAGTGTATCTTGTTGGGCCATCTGCCATTCTTGTTGAATAGAGGTAGCTAACATATTAACCTGTCTCACCGAATTTGATCTTCCATTCCAAACAATTTGGTTCCATTTCTGCTAGATGCTCCAGATCAGCATAAGAACTTGGCAACTAATTTCAGAATCCAGAGAAGTCAGTACAATATCCAACCATTGAGCCAAAAAATATGCAGAAAAACTAGAAACTGTATTCAATAATTCAGCAGCCCTCCAGCAGTCAATAGTAACAGGACATGAAACCATAATATGCAGGGAAGTTTTAGTGTTACTTCCACAAGCTGGACAAAGGAGATCAATATTAACATTTTTTGCCCATAGTTTGTTCTTTGTTGGAAGACAATCACAACAGGTTCTCCATGCTAAGTTGTAGACCTTACGAGGAATTTTAAGCTTCCATATCTTGCGCCACACCTCTAGTGCCGAATCAATTGAAACAATACCATGATCATCGCATAGTATTCTATAACAACTCTTCACAGTGTAAATGCCTTTTGAGTCTTCTCTCCATAACCAAACATCCTTATTTCTTCTACAATTCAATGGGATGCTAACAATAAGATTAGCTTCTCTATCATTAAAGGAGGAAAAAATCAGTTCCTCATCCTAAACATTCTGATCCTATTTAAAGAGACAAGAAACAGTTTTGTTAGCAAGATGAGGAGAAAGACATAATGAAATCTCTGGATTTTGACAATCTGGCAACCAAGGATCTCTTCCAATGATAATATCCCATCTTGAACCAACTTTCATTTGCCAACTACTATACACACTATCTTGGGCAGCCAAGATGCTACGCCATATATAACTCGGATTATGGTCAATTTTTGCTTCAAAAAAAGTCTTCCTCGGATAATACTGAGCTTGAATAATTTTTGTAACCAATGGATTAGGGCAAGTGAGCAAGCGCCAACCTTGTTTCCCTAGAAAAGCCAGATTAAATTCATGAAGTCCTCTAAACCCCAATGCTTCTTGATTTTTTGGTTTACACAACTGATCCTAACACATCCTCGTCATCCCAGCTGAATGATTATCATTCATAGCTCTATTACTCCTCCAAAATCCATTCATTAGTCTTTCTATTTCCTCACAGAGATCCTTAGGAATAAGGCACATACTCATTAAGTAGTTTGGAATGGATTGAGCAATAGTTTTGAGAAGAATCTCCTTTCCCGCTCGAGACAACAACTTTTTGTTCCAACCATGCAATCTTTGCCAAATTAGCTCTTTTATGAACTTCAACTATTCTTTCTTCTTTCTTCCAACTAAAGAAGGTAAGCCTAAATAGGTGCTATTCTCTCCTTGCAAATTCACATTCAGCCTTGAGCTAATTTCAAACCTCATCGAATCTGACATATTGGAACTAAAATAAACAGATGACTTCTAGAAGTTGATTAATTGACCAGAGGCCCATTCATACTTCCTTAAACATTCCCTTATGACATCACATTCTGCTCGGTTAGCTTTAAAGAAAACCATACAATCATCCGCAAAAACAAAATGACTAATTGTTGGAGCCTTTCTAGCATCTTGCAACCATGTAGCTTGCCTTGTCTTTCCATAGAATGAAGAATAAAAGACAAACGTTCAGCATATATAATGAAAAGATAAGACAACAAGGGATTTCCTTGTCTCAATTCTCCACTCGATTGAACCGATCCTATCTCATGCCCATCATAACTGAACTTATAATGTACAGATTCCACACACATCATCACAAGATTTACAAATTTCTAATCAAAACCCAAAGTATTCAGAATTCTCCTAAAAAAACCCCATTCTACTCTATCATAAGCCTTACTCATGTCAATTTTTAGTGCAGTCATACCATCTTTTCCTTGCTTCTTTCTCTCAAGGAAATGCATAATTTCAACAGTAATAATCATATTGTCTGTAATAAGTCTGCCCAGAACAAAAGTACTTTGATGATCTGATATAATATGAGTCAAGAACTTCTCAATCTGGTTTGCCAACACCTTTGAAATAATTTTATAAATGACATTACATAACGCAATGGGGCGGAGATCATTAACATATTCAGGACATTTCTTCTTAGGGATCAAAGTAATAAGAATATCATTTATACCTCCGGGCAACCGGCCATTTCTCAAACAGTAGAGACACGCTCCAGTCACATCTTCCCCAATGATATTCCATTAATGTTGATAGAAAGCTAGTTAGGCCTTTAGGATCCAACGCTTTATCTTGATGCATAGAAAAAATGGCACGCCTGATCTCATTTTCTTTAAAATCAGCAATAAGTTCTTTGTTTTGCCCCATACTCACCCTTGGATGGGCCTTATCTAAAATAGAGAAATCAGAACAGATTTGTGAAGTGAATAAATTAGAATAAAATCCATGAATCATGTTTCCCAGGCCATCATTCCATCCCTTCCAGTTTCTATCAGAATCCTGTAATTGGCTAATCGCATTCTATTTTCTCCTAGCCAAGGCCTTTGCGTGAAAATTTTTTGAGTTAGAGTCACTATCACGAAGCCAGAATTGCTTGGTCCTTTGACGCTAGAAATCTTCTTGCTGTTGTAGTATTGCAAGAAACTCCTTCTGCACTGACATAAATTTTCTTTGGGAGTCTTGATCACAGTGACTCTTCAATAAGCGTATTTTAGACTTGCATCGTTCAATATGCTCTCGAAATTGAGTAATCAATTTACTCCCCCACACCGACAAGGTCCTGCCACAGAGTTTTAATCTGTCAAGAATTGACTCATCTTTACTGCTATCCCAGCTCCTAGAGATAATTTCACCACATTCATCATTTCTCAGCCAGGCGTTCTCAAAATGAAGCCGTTTCTGAAACTTTCTATAGTTAATTCTAGCAGGCACTAAGAGAATATGCGAATGATCCGAGCCTGCTGCTTCTAAATTAATGACCTTTGCGTCTTTAAACACATTTAATCACTACTGGTTAGCAAATGCACTGATGTCACAAGAAATGACAACTGAGAGGTTGACCAAAGATGAGAGTTCAGGCGAGCATTTTTTGGATTAGAAGGTTGAGCTAGGTTCGAGTGTATAGTTTGTTAGGTAGAAAGTTTTAGTGTTTAGGTAGGTGTTTGATCTCATTCATTGATTTCTATAGTAATAAATGAGGGGGTATTTATAGTAGAGGGTTCAGTTGGCTTGATACTGTAGAGTCCATGTATCCATCTATTCGAGCGTATAGGTGACCACCTTGGAGGGCTGAGATCTTTGGGGCATATGGGTCCGGAATGGGTGGTTGGGTCGACCCATATAAAAAGATGTGGACCTTTGGGTTGTTTTGGGGTTTTTGTTAGTATGACCTTTCTAAATAATCGCCAACTAGTTATGAGTAGAAGTTGAATTCCCGACCTATCTACCAGGAAAATTTTAACTCTCCAACTAACACTAAGTTTATAGCAAGTAGGTGTCGACCTTACGACCACTTTTTTATTTTTCATTGATTGTAATTTTATCTCGTCGTTATCTATTAATTTATTGTTTCATTTATTAACTGTGATAGCTGCTAGAGATGGCTAATAATTCACATTCCCTTTCTCTTTCTCTTTCTCCACTACTGAGGTCGGCTAGGAATAATGATGACTTATTGTCGTCATCTTTATCTTCTTCGTCCTCGAGCTTCGACCAAGGTGGTCATGATGCTGGCTTACCTCGCCGCTTTTTCGTAGATCCTAACGATGAGAGTGACCACTTTAATACCCCTAGTAAAGTTAGCACCAAAGTTTTTGCCTCCCTTCATAGTAAATTCTTATTTGGGAGCTACAATATCATAATGCCTCAAGCTGGTAAGAAGATGTATCGGCTTTCCTATAACTGCCTAGTTTTCCATATTCTTTTCCTAGAGGCTGGTCTAAGGTTCTGCGTATTGGAACCTCTAGCCAACATCATTAGGACCCTAGGGGTTTGCCTGACCCAATTAGTTCCAAACTCTATTTGTAATATTTTAGGCCTCATAATAATCATGCATTATTTCCATGTCGAGCCTTCTTTCATCAATTTTTGGTATCTTTTTCATATCAACCCTTCGACTCGCTCAAGAGATCAGGGCTTTTGCTACATAATAGCCCATTAGAGTTTTAAATTTCTGACTCATCTTCTGAGTTTCGTTGGCTATTGGTGTCACAAATGGGTTTACATTGAAGCTCTCTCTTATAACTCAAGGAACGTTCCTCGCGAATGGCGAGACGACAAGCTAACCTTCTTCCAACGACGAACCTTCTTGGGATGAAGGTTTCATCAATGAGCGCTTGACCGCTCAGTGGTTTGACTTTTTGACCATCTTCGCAAGGAGACTTTTAAACTTGCTGACCTCTCACCTATTAGGCTCCGACTTAGGAAGACGATTGGTAAATATATTTTTTTTCCTTTTTATTCTTCGTATCTCCTAACTTCATTCTTATTTATTTCTTTTTTGCAGAGATGATGGCCCTCAAAGTGATGGCCGCAAATCTAATGAAATAAAAAAAGAAAGACGTGGCCTCGGCTTGAAAGTGTAAGAGGGGAGAAGGAACTTCTGTCGCCATATCGGATGAGAGTTTGGTACCCATTGACCTATTCAAGGACATAATCCTTGCTTCGATTAGCGCAACTCCCCAGCATACATTACGGGTGACTCCTCTAGACCCCACATCTTTTTGAGTAGTTCCTCTGACCTTTAAGGAGTTAGCAGGTACAAATTTATCTATTGGGGTCTATGTTGAAAAAGGTCTGATTTTGAGGTCGAACAGGAAAGAGCTCCCATAGATAAAGGTAAAGGAAAGGTTGGTGCCAGCCCTTTGTCGCCTAGCTTAGGTAGTTGATCTACACAATCTGGTGGTCCCACCATTTGAAAAAAGCGTCATCGCACCGATGGGTCTTTTGGCCAATCAGGTGCCCCTTAAGTGACCATTGCTCCTCTATTACCTGTGCCTGCCTTAGAAGGAGCTCGTCAAATGTCTCAAAGGTTGGAGACATTACGTCTAGCTGCTCACCAAAATATGGCCCTACCTCAACCTCTATTAACACCTCGTTTGTGTTGTGGCATTGGAAGTGGGTCATACAGCCTTTACAGTAGCTTGCGGTGCTACCACGATGAGGCTATGCTGATGTCTACCCACAATTACTTTGTGGAGGAACACTTGGCGCATAATTTGATGCAAGTAAGCTATAAGTGCATCATAACTTTCCCCATATTTATTATTCTATCTTGCATAATTTTTTCTAATTTTGCAACCATTGCAGGAATTGCTTTTACCTACTAACTGGCCATGCAATACACTTTTCTCCGAGATCGTTGTGTGGTCGCAGAAGCTTAGATGGACGACATTCGTCAAGAGTTGGAAAAATTGAGAGAGGAGGTCCTTGCTCACGATTGTGTCACCATTTAAAAAGATTGGAGGCTCGAAGATTTAGAGAAGGAGGTCGAGTAGTTAAAGAAGGATCTAGCATCCTTCGAGAAAAAATATGTAGACCTTTCTTCTCAGTTGGATGCTGAAAGAGAGATCTATTTCGAAGCAGGGTGGAAGAGAGGTCACGAGGAGTTCCAATAATTGACATCTTTCCAGGATCAACTTTGTAATGCCCAGCATGCTTGAGTTTAAGATTTCATGCAGTCGCAGGTCTTTACACTAGTAGTTGCTTAGAAAGCTAACACTGAAGGATTGGACAACTTCTTCAAGTGCTAGTATCATTTCAAAAAATTAGGTGGCCTCAAGGACAGTTTCGACCTCGACCTACTTGACCCCAGCAAGACTGAAGACCTCAAAGATTATCTCAAGGTGCCCCTCCCTAATATTTCGAAGGAAGAATTCGGGTATATCTTTGAACAGCTGTCTAACCCTAGAGGGGAAGTGCTTGGGTCATCGGAACATGGTTTTTGAGCCCTGACCTTTGTACTTAATCCTTTAGGATACTCTTGTTTTTTGTTTATTTCACCTTCATTCAGTATTTCATATCTTCGACCTAGTCACATAATAGGGAATTCATATAAATGGTCGAATTGCTTTCATCTTTTTGTATCATTTTGTTTATGAAAGAACCCCTTTAGATCATGCTCATTATAGAGAGGTCGTAATTTTTGCAGCATTAAGATGAAATGCTAAATGAAGTTTATTTCTTTAATTACTTCTTCGATTATTAATTGCCTAATTTACTTTTGGCTTGCTTCCGCTTGTGATTTGTTTTGATTTATTTTTCCAAGTGATGATAGATGGCGGGTATCATATATCACGATGTTAATTGCCCTGCACCTTAGGCCTTTTTCTTAGTTAATACTGAGACGTCATGCATAATGTGCTTCTATCATTATTAAATTTTTAACCTTTTCCAAGTTCTTGATCTTTGACAATTTCAAATTTGAGCTTGATTTTTTGATCTTTTCCAGGTTTTGACACATTTTTCATGTTTTCCAAGTTATTAATTTTTGCACCTTTTTTAGGTTCACGATCTTCGACCTTTTTCAAGTTCTTTACCTTTGATCTTTTTTAGGTTCAAGATTTTTGACCTTTTTCATGTCGAGCTTGATCTTTCGACCTTTTTTAGGTCTTTGTATTCTGCACCTTTTTCAGGTTCTTTATCTTTGACCTTTTTCAGGTTCAAGATCTTCGATTTTTTTCATGTCAAGCTTGATCTTTTGACCTTTTTTAGGTCTTTTTATTTTGCACCTTCTTCATGTTCTTTATCTTAGACTTTTCTCTGGTTCAAGATCTTCAATATTTTTCATGTCGAGCTTGATCTTCCTACCTTTTTCAGGTCCCAGCACTTTGATCATTTCAATCCTGTTTAAAAGCGAGAAACTAGTAGCGGTGACATATATGTGTAATACTTTACATGTGCGATCATCTAGTAGGCGTAACATTCTACAAAATTATATACAACATACTATTCTCAGATATAAAACTTTCTTAAATTTTGTATTCCCTAAGGTCATGGAAGCTTCTTTCCATCAAGCGACTACAACCTGTATGCTCCATTCTTCGTTACCTTCACTACCTTGAAAGGCCCTTCCTAGTTGGGATCTGGCTTGTCGACGTGCCTGGATATTTCTACTTTCTTTAGCATTAAGTCTCCGATCTTTATTAGAGTTTCCATATTAGGGGTGGTTCCCTGGCTAGGGTTGATGCTAATGGGCCTTTTTTAGGGCCATGAATCAAGATACTAACCATCATGTCCACATTGAGGTCAGGGACCTTCAAGACCTCATTATTGAATCAACTCATAAATGCCCTCAAAGTTCATCTTTCTTTTGCCTTATGGTGAAAAGGTACGTGGCTGGTCTCTTGGATTTCTTCTTGCTAGCGAAGTGATATAAGAACTTCCTACATAGCTAGTTGTACGTTATTGTAGTTCCTAGTACCAATGAAATGAACTACTCTTGTGCTTTACCATATAGGGTAGCAATGAACGCCCTGCAGTTAATTGCATTTGATAACCCGTACAACTGTATCACATGCTCAAATGCTGTCAAATCTTCCTGTAGGTCAGAATTTCCTTCATACCTTGGGAGTTTTGGTATTTTGAATCCCATTGGTACCATCTCTACCAATATCTCCACACCAAAGGGAAAGCCTCTCTTTTGTAGAGTGGATCCCTAGAGCTCTCTTTTCTTGATCTCTTGCAATCTCCTACTTAACTGCTCCACCTAATCATTGATTTCTTGAACCTTGATGGGACCCTTACTTTTGGAGTGCCTTTCGTTCAACCTTATCCCCCTGTTTGCTTGCGTGCTTGTGGCTTCCTCATCTATATACCTCGAATAAATTTTTTCCTCCCTAGAGTCTCCGTCACTTCTCAGCACCTTTGTTCCCCTATCTTGAGTTGGAGGTTCCCCATAGAATAGTCTTCTTGAAAGAGATTGCAATACCATAGTTGAGCTTGCTAACCTTCCATCAACCACTTTGTTGGTTATTGCTTCAATTAGGGTTTGCAACTCTAATCAGGTTATTCCTATCATCAGTTCCAATTGGCTTGTGGGAGGTGTATGCTGCAACTAAGGTGAACTGGTCTGAATCCTTAATGTCTCCATATTTTTACTAGGTGTTGTTGCCACGACCTAAACCAACCCAGGACTCAAAACACTCAATTCAATTTTCCACAGACGACGCCTACTGATGTCGCAAGAAATGACAATCAATATATTTGTCGATGGTTGAGAGGTTGACCAAAGATAAAAGCTTAGGTGAGCATTTTCTGGATTAGAATGTCAAGCTAGGTTCGAGTGTATAGGTCATTAGGTAGGAAGTTTTAGTGTATAGGTGGGTATTTGATCTCATTCATTGACACTCATAACAATAAATGAGGGGGTATTTATAGTAGAGGGTTCAGTTGACTTGATACTGTATAGTCCATGTGTCTAGCTATTTGAGCGCACAGGTGACCACTTTGGAGGGCTAAGATCTATTGGGCATATGGGTTCGGGTCAGGTGGTAAAGTTGACCCATATAAAAAAAGGTGCACCCTAGGGTTGTTTTGGGTTTTTGGTTAGTAGTGGGGGTATTTTAGTCTTTTAATAATTCTTCTTCATCAAGCCCTATCCAATTTCTCCATCACCCAATTATATGTACCTCTACTTCTTTCCCAAGTAAACTGATGCCTATATAAACCCAAATTAATAAGCCCACATTCATAGATAGCATCCTTGAAACCTTTACATAGCCAAAGGGGATGTGGGCATTGACCAGATGAAGGAGATCATTGAAATCTCTAATACATGCCCAAGGAAGGGCTAATTGATTCTTAAGATTATATGGGAGTTCCCAAGATTCCCGACGGTGAGAACGTTCCGGGCAACCATAAAAACCAGTGAGGCGCCACTTCTTTTCCCAATCTATATGGATTTCAATATCAATATGGTGATGAAAATAGCTAATTAACCGAGCCATATCTTGTGAATGCTAAAACATTGCCAAACTACCTCCATTTCTTAGATTGTCAACAACAAATCAACCATCAAAACCAATAGTAGATCTCACCCTCTCCAGTTTTTCCTTGTATGTCATCATTTCCATAATAAAAATAAAATTGAGCCTCTTGGACTTAATTAAGTCCTTAAGAACATGAATTGTTTGTGGGTTCCCAAGCCCATGACAATTTCAATTTAAAATACTTATTGATGCCGGTGGGCCTGAACACCAGAGCTCGCCAGTTGCAAGTTTTTTGACCCAATGTAAGTAACCTCATAGTCCAGAAGATTTTAGTCTTCAGCTCTTTCCCCAATCCACTTAATCAGCCCATCTTCCAGGCGATGTTTTTTTGGTCTGCCCCTCTTAGTCCAAAATCTTGGCCCAAATTAATAGGATTAAAAATCTGGTAACTTGTGTGTCCGTATGGACATGTTTATTTGTAGTTCCATGAAAACCACCATATGCCCCTCCATGCCTCATCATCTCCGAATTTGGCGCTCCATTATCATCCTTATCGTCCATATCTCCCCCGTAACTACCATCCCCTTGTTTCGACTTCTCTTCAGGTGACAAATTATACTGAAGCTATCATTCCCCAACATTTGATTGTGGCTTGCGAGATGGAGCTTTCAACCAGCTACCATATGGAAATTCAATGTCAGAACGATCAATTTCATTGAGTTACAAAATCTTTCTGAATGTTCAATGGTTCCACAAAAGAAACAAAACGTAGGGAGGCGTTCATATCTAAAGTCGACCCAACACCAATCTCCACCCTGTTTCTTGATTTTCATTCTTCTTTTATTGGTATTCCAACATCCATCATCACTCTAATGCTCAGGAAAAGCTTCTAGATTCCTCCAAAATTTTTTTGATCAGATTCAATGTATGATCGGATAAAATTTCCTTTATTTTTACAAATCTTTTTAGTGAGAAAGCCAACTGGTAGATCGTAAACTTAAACCCATATGCTGACATGATTTAGTGGGAGATTTTGTGGTTGATCACCTGGCATTACTGTTTAAGTATCAAAAGTTGCTGATTGAATGTCCATGGCCCTCCGGTCAAAATCCTCTGCACATCCAATTCATGAAATAACCGAAAAAGATACCTACTTTGATTCAGTTCCTTAATCCAAATGCCCTTCACCGATTGCCAAACTGATGCCATTATATTCTTGAAAGCCACAAAATTGACATGTTTAAATGTTAGCAAATGGCCCACTATACGGAATCGCAGCTGAATAGTTTCTTCAACTTCATCGAAGTCTTCAAGAATGATACCCCTTTCTTCCTCTACTTCAAGGGAAACTCGCGCACACTGATTCACCAACTCAGCATCCATGATAGTAGAAAAAACACATTAACTTATCAGAGTGATAAGATTAAACTGCACTTGTCAGAATACAAGAATTGTATTCTCCATATATAATTCTGATATAAAGATAACTTCTCATTAACTATCAAAGGTTTCACGACAACAATCTAATATTGACTTCGGTTTTATTGATATGGAATAGTTCTTTTACAGGCATCGATAAGACCACAAATGTAGCATATGCATCTTCAAGATAATTGGGAATCAAATTCGAAAATAGTAATGATCAAACAACCTTATTTGACACGAAAAACAGGGCTAGATTTCATGGAGCAGCAGAGGAGCACCGTACTGGGGCTGAACGGTGAAAGCAGCATAAGGGGCGTGCGTATATTCTGGCGACAGCTCCCAAGTGAAAGTTTGCAGAAGCGTAGCCACAAAAATTTTAGCTTCCATTATCGCAAAATTCTGCCCTATGCAAATCCGAGGACCCCAGCCGAAAGGCATAAACGCCGCCTGGCCATTGGCCGCTTTCAGCACTCCTTCGGCAAATCTCTCCGGCCTGAAAATCGCGGCATCTTCACCCCAAATTTCGGGCTTCCTGTGCAGCATAGCTATCGGCAGCTGTATCAGTATCCCCTTTGGAATAATGAAATTTCCGAGTTTTGTATCTTCTTCGACTACTCTGGAGAGTTCAAAGACCGGTGGGAATAAACGCAGCACCTCATGTATGATCATGTTTACCTGGAAAAATTGACTTAGTGTAATCATATCATAGAGCCAGAATATTAAGTTTAGTTTGGAGAGGAAATGAAACTATTGGCAGTTCGTACGATTTTGAGCTGGCTCAAGTCGTCGGACTGGAGTTTCTTTCTGTTGCCCAGGATGCGGAAAACTTCTTCTCTGGCACGAGTTTGCCAGTTCTGGTGAATGGCGAGATTAACCATTGTCCAGACAAGAAGATTTGAGGTTGTCTCATACCCTGCAAAGTAAAAGAGTTTGCAGTTTCCGATGGCGTCGTCGACGATACTGTTGATGTCGACTTCTTTTGCTTTGTTTTCTTCGTACAATTCGTCCAGGAAGAGGTCGAATAAGTCGCGGCCATCTTCTATTCCTGCTCTTCTCTTCTTGAGTCTCTCGTTAATCATGTTTCTGAACGACTGTCTTACTTCACCCTCCATTGCCTTGGCTTTTCTATGTGCTTGGGTTGGCAAGAACCTGGAGAAATCAAGAAATAATATGAGCTTTTAAGCTAAAAAATTAATAAGTAAAAGTCCCGTTTGGAGGATTTATGCCACTTTTTGGGACTTCAATGTTCTTCTGAAGTACTACTTGAAAAGAACTTGTTATTTCTTTAGCTTGTAACCATTTTCACTCGACATTTTATTTATTTTTATTTTTATCTTTAAAAAAATATTATTTATTTTTATTTTCATCTTTACAAAATAACATCAGTCATTCTCTAATCATATTAATCAAACTCAAATTCACTTTAACGTAAAGTATTCATTGTCACTTCAAAATAAATAATAGCATACACTCATTTAAAAGAAAATGTATTTTTATGCATAAGAAAATATAAATTAATAAATTTTCATTCCTCTACGTGCCTTCCTCCACATTTACAACAAATTATTCATACAAGTCCATTTCTAAACAAAAAACAATAATTGACTTTCAACATTTTAGGAACATTTGAAATTGGAAATTGTAATGGAAACACATTTTGACAAATCTAATTATAATTATAAACTACTACAGAACAAGGCTTTAGTGATTGCCAAATAGTGGTTACAACGTGTTGTCGCTAATTAGTGACTATTTTGTGATCGATCAATTTTATTTAATTTTTTTAAAAAAATAGTAATTTGTGATTGATTTTTGATAGAATTAGTGATTGCCAGAGTTCAACCGTTATCAATCCGATGGACCTTGAGCCTAGCTCACTCTAAAAACTAGCTCAAGAGGTAAGAATTATTTAAAATTATTTATAAAGTTTACCAGTCATCTAGTTTACCGATATAAGAATATAACAACTCCATTTGAATGACCAACCATAGGACTGTCACCAATGCGTGACAAATAATTAACATTCCATATACACTCACATAAACTGAAGTTATATAGCTTTACCTTTTTCCAGGAATATCAAATGTCTTCACAGCTATATTTGCCATAAGTGACAAGTCTCTGAGAAGGTGAAAACATTTCTTCATTTCTGCATCAAAAGGATGGCTAAATAACGCCGTTGTAACTGCTGAACCAGTGTAGGCTTCCAGATAATGGAACACATCCACCACACCAGATCCGTCCATCTTCTTTTTCCAATCAGTTAGGATGCTCTCACAGCACGTTTGAACTATCGGGCACATATGCTATAACACAGAAGAGGATATTATATAAATATATATAAATACATATATGATTCAAGAATTAATATATTTTAACTTAGTTTTCAAACATAGAAAATGTTTTAACATACCTTCAACCTGTCCAGATGGAAAGCAGGATTGTATTTCATTCTATGTCTGGTCCATTTATCTTCCTCAAATTCAACAATCCCACCAACCAGCAACTTGTATATCTTGTTAGTTACCCTGAAATTCTTCTGAAAGTTCAGGTGTTTGGTCAGCGCCTCCCTCATGAACTCAGGATCCGATATGTATACTCTTGGTCTCGGCCCAATCCACGCAAATGAATTCTTGCCTGTGCATACATCACAAAGGGTTGTTATTAGTGGTGCAAACGAGTCAAGTTATCAGTGAGGCTCAGCAAGAGTTAAGCTCAATCAAGCTTAAATGTACATTACAACGGGTTATTATAGATGTGCAAACGAGTTTGAGTGGTTGGTTATAAGCCTTAGCTCGAGTTGGTGTATTTGATCTTTAATTAATTATTTTATAAAAAATATTTAACATGAAAAAATGTATTTTTATGTTGTAATTTTGTTCATTTTGCAATATTATCTTATAATTTACAAAATTACAATTTTAGTCGTGTATGTATTGAGAATTCAATTTTCATCAATGCTCCAAAAATTGATGGAAAAGTTGAGTTGATGTGTCATCAAAGGCAAAAATTGGCATGCCAATATTGTAAAAAGCACCAATTTATCCACTTTGGCATACTAGCTCAGCTTTTTGGGCCAATACTTGAAAATCCTGCAAAAATTGGGCTAAAATTGACAAATTTTTAATATATAAGGACTAAAAGTACAATTTTACAAGTTATAAGATGAAAATGCAAAAAGAATAAGATTATATGATCAAAATTGCAATTTTACATATTTAATACACATGTAATGTATTTATGAAAATAAAACACAAAATGGAACATAAATTCAAGTTGTGATTCGACAAAGTAAAGACAAGAACGAGGATGAGAATTAATATCAAACCGTATTTATTTATGGTCTTGAGAATGAAAGGCATGACACGAGGGACGATGTCTTCGTGCAGTCCGAGGGGTTTGGAGTGGGCTTCGTTGTACATGTCGGCGATCTCTTTGGTGTCTCCCAAGAGAAGCCTGTAAGGGTTACCTTTGAAGCCTTGCTTTGTGAGGAACCTCTCCATCCTCTTGGGCTCTAACCATACCCAGCTGAAAACTTTCCATAACCACACAACGAATATGGTGAGCAATGAGATGACTGCAAATTTCAGCATTTTTGAGTTCGTTTATGTGGCTGAGTTACTCCACATACAGAAGTTGGGTTGCATTTATACAAAGTCTGATGGTGCTCAATTATTACAAAGAAAACTTTTATTACACTTCAATTATTCTGGATTTGACCTATGTAGTCAACATGGGCCTTTAGATTATATTATTGTAACGCATGAGGAATGCGAGCCGAAGTTCACCGACTGCAGTCACTTTCCATTTGGAGACAACGTAACTTTTATCATTATCATCCACAGGAATTACTAGAGTTTTTTTTTTGCAATGCTAGAAGGTTTTCTATTTTCCAACAAATAATTTATCAATCATCACTACAAAAAATTAGTGTATCAACTATAGTTAATTCATAATTAATATTAAAACTTCATATTTTTAACTACGAAATTGATGTAACCAAATTCAAAGTGCATGTTCTCGTAGCTAACTCTCATTCCAACCAGTCTATAGCTAATTATTATTATTTTTTTATATATTAATTTCTATATGAATAATGCATAACTAATTTATTACTATTCAGACTACAGTTAATAATTAATAATTTTTATTAATTATTAGTTTGTAGCTTTGTCACAAAACAATAAGTGACGAAACATATAATAATGGATTTATGAAATAAGTTCGTCATAAATTTAATGAAATCCTTCATTTTGTGATGGATTTATTTCAAAAATTTGTTGGTATATACATACTTTGTCATTTATCAGTTTTGTGATGAAAAATAAAGTGTCACTGAAATAAATTTATGATGGAATATTTAGAATGTATTGAAAATCATATTAGAGTTATGAAATTGCGACGGACTCTTTATATTAATATATACTCTTTATATCCATCACAAGTATTGTAACTAATATATATTTTTGTTTATTTTTGAAATTGATTTGTAATCTATTAAAAATCCATCACAATTATTTTCAAATCGTAACAGAACCATCTTTGTCACAAATTTTCCGTTGGTGAAGAGAATTTATTTATTTATTTATTTTTTTGGTGGTTATTTACAATGGCAAAGCAAAAATATCCATCAATAATTGCACTACAAAGTATAGTATAAAAAATTAAACGGCAACATTAAAATTATAACTAATGATATAATTCAATGACAATAACTTTTATTTTATTACTAATGATAATTATTAAATGATAATATATAATTTTTATTTTAGCATAATATGACTAATTAATAGTAATGAGAAATAGTTTTTAAATTGGCACTATGACGATCAATAGCACATGTACAATGACAATCCAATGATAGCAAAAATTAACAGCATATAATTCATGAAAAAGGTTGTTCTTATTACTATAATCTAATCATTTAGTGACAACTTGAATATATTTTTGCTTACTAGCTACTAAACTTGTAAAAGTTATTATTATGATATATATATATATATACATATATATAAATTTGTGCAACTTTCAGATTATATATATTGTCATTACTTTTGTTTGTAGAATTATTTAATACACCTCATGAAAGAAAACTTTAATACATGATAATTAATACTTTGCAGTTAATTATTTTTCCTGTAGAGCCATCCTATCTTCAAGGCGTACTGCTTATCATTTTATTATATTCATCAAAACAAAATATTAAATAATTACAAATTTACTACAAAAAAAGACAAATTAGTGACTGAATAATGAGTTATAATACAAGAATTGTTGCTAATTATATATTAACTGATAAAAGATTTATTTTGTCACTTTAATAATTTTAACAAATTAGATAGTGACATTAATAGTGTTTAAATTGTCACAATTGACAATTAGTTATACCTTACAGTGACAACTTAGCGACAATGAAAATCTTGCTACAATTTATAGTGGCAATTATTATTATCATTAGGTTGTCATCGTAGGGGTGTCACTAATGTTAATGGTGACAATTTAAAATATTAATTTTTGTCATCAGTGAGCCATAATGTGACAAAATAAAAACTATTGTCACTTGAAAAATATCATTGGTAATAAAATAAAAGCTATTGTCATTTAATACATATTATTAGTGATAATCACCATTTCGAAATTGGTATCTTAACAAGGTATGACGTTCGCTAGAAATGGCCTCAACTATGGCAGCAAAAAGAGCATGTCCTTCTATGTTGAGATACTTGGCTTCGTTCTGGATCAAATTTAAGAAAGAAACTAAACCAGGCAAAATCCAATAAATCTTTTCTATGCAGATGATCCTCTTTCAAGGTAACTGCAGAGCATACTCGATTCTATGGATAAAAGAGAATTGATTTAAAAGAAATGAATAATAATTCTTGAGGTCAAGATGAAGTAAAAAATAAAAAAAATTATAAGACAAGAAAGAAAAAAGATTTCTGAAATCATAGCACTAGAATTGAACACTCTTTACCACTCTTAACTTCACTCTGTTTCTCTCTCTTTTTCTTCTCCTCCTTCAAAGTATTAGGATTCATCCTTTTATAGAGGGATGAATGATACTTGACAAGTACAATGTTGGACAAATGACAAACAGACCTCCAAATTGTGCCAAACATAAAGTACAATAATTAAAACCACTCAACATACTAGTACAACAACTCACCACACATTACAATAATTTAAAGACTTTATTTCAAATCAGGTTAAAAAGCTAGCAGGATAAGGACTAAAGACCACTGTGGATGTATTCTGTTGAGGAATCACTTTCAGTGGATTGTCAGGATTAGTAGAAAGACCAATTTTTTTCCACCATTGGCTATCCAATTCATATGGGCCTGTGAGTTAATGAACATGTCTTCATCTATCTTTTCCTTGTCCTTGGTGCTGGGTGATGGAGTATCATCAACAGTAGGAACAATAGGGAATGAACAAGGCTTCGTCGTAGCTAGATTCTGTGGAACCTTATTATGAGAAAATGAAATCCAAACAGAATTAAAATATTCCTGTGATGCTCCCCACATAAAAGCAGGTGTTTCTTTAGTTGTTTATATGTGAAACTGTTCAAAGTAAGCTCTGGCATCATCTTACAGTTTGATTGCATAATCAAGTGGCATCTGTTTCCATGGAGCATCATCTTCAAACTTGGGCCAAATTTGAGGAGTAATAACTAAATTGAATTCTGCCATGCACCTTTGAAGTTACCTAATTTCTTCTCCATGGTAATTAAAATCCTTATTGAGAAGATAAGGAAGAACACCATATTCTTGGACTAAATAAAAATATGGTAAATTATGAATATGAGGAGAACTCTGTCTGGAGAGAACATAAACAACAGATGAATTTTTTGAGATCTTTCCTGTCAGTTTGAGTTGGAGAACTTTGAACATCTTCATCCAGATAGACAATGGATAGAACCATTCAAGAAATGTTCTGGCGCAAGGATTCTCATCATAATTATCAAACTATCTGCTGTGTACTTCTGCAATCCATTTGATAGATTGTTCGATGGGAAACTCAACAGCAATCTTCCATTGTTCTAAAATGTACCAAAGCAAACAAAGAAGTTCTTTTGAAAAAATTAAATGAAAAGGATGAGAAATACTAAACAAAGTAAAGAAAAGAAAATCAAAACCTCCAAAAGTATGCAATCCTATTTTTCTAACAGTGAGAGACTGATACTTAAGCATGAGTTCCTTAACTTTGGATCTAATGGTCTTTATTTTTACAAGATCAAAAAGCTCAGGAGGAAGACTCTCAAGTGGAAAGTTTTGGAAAGAGGTAGTGTTGACAAGATTATGAGGAGAAAACATACAGCTAATAGGAATATGATTTCTGGGTATAGTAGGAAGAATAGGTCTAGAAAGAAAGTCAGCAAGAATATTGGTTTTTCCTTTGATATGGTTAACGATGAAAGAGAATTGGGAAAACTATTCTGCCCATCTGAGTAGTTGTTTGGATGGAAGAGAATTAGGCTTGAAACTCAACATTTTTGGGAAAGCACGCATATCCATTTCAACATGGAAATGGTGACCAACAAGATGAAACTGAAACTTCTCAAATCCCTTTTTAACTGCTAAAAGTTTCTTGTAAATGGAGTGGTAATGTTTTTCTGCAACTTTGAAAGAGCTACTTTTGTATCCACAGACATTTTTTTTGCCATTGATCTCTTCAAGTAAAACAGCAGCCCAGAAAGATTCACTCGTATCTATTTGAAGAATTCTTTTGCCATCTGAAGGAATTTTCAAAGGAGGTAGTTTCTGGATAAGTGCTTTAATGGCAACAACAACTTTCTTCTATGCACAAGACCATTTTGGAGGATTTTTCTTTAACATATCCTATAATGGTCTAATGATTGATGCTAACCTTGGAATAAAATCTACAGCATAATTGATAATTCCAAGGAACTGCTAAATTTGTTGCTTCGACACCAAATCATCAGGAATTTAAGAAGTTTTGTAGCAATATATGGTTGTAAAGAATATTTCCCCTCCTCAATATGCATTCCCAAGAACTCAATCTCTATTTGAGCAACAATCATCTTTTTCTCAGCAAGCATGATACCAAACTTTTGAACCAATTCTCCAAATCAATGCAAAAGATATGAATAGCTTTTAATATCTTCAGAGAATAGGATAATGTCATCAATGTAGATTAAAGTATTTGGGAACAAGGATTCAAAAATTTTGACCATAGCCTTTTGGAATAATGAAAGAGCTGTCTTGAGACCAAAAGGAATAACAGTTTACTAAAAATGAGCATCTGGGATGCAAAAGGCTATTTTATATTAATCCTCAGGATAAATACCAATTTGCCAAAATCCTGTTTTAAGATCAAACTTTGAAAAAATATTGGCTTTGGTGAGGTTAGAGAATAGATAATTTCTATTCTAAAGAGAAAATTTCTCATTGACCAAGAAATAGTTAAGTGGCTTATAATTGATTACAAGTCTCATTTTTCCTCTTGCCTGCTCAGCTCTTTTATTAACATAAAAATCTTGACTTGCCCATGGAGAATTTGTTGATTCAATGAGGCCTTCATCTCTCAACTGGGCCAATTCTCTTGTAGCTAATTCAAGTTGATCAGGTGGCATTCTTGGGTAACTAGCTTTTGTGGGATTTATGTTTACATCCTTTTGAAAAGGTAGTTGTACAAAGAACTCTGGAATTTTCCAAAGAGGGTTAGAGCATTTATGAATGAAATTAGAATGAGATTTTTCACAACAACCTCTTACAAGTTTGGCTTGGATTTTAGGAATAGACTCAATAGAGGAAACAAAATTATATTGTGGTTTGATGTAAGAAAGAAAGTAAGACTTGAACTTAAGTCCTTCTGGTTTAGGAATAACCTTTTTCTCCCAAAGATGTTTGATGATATCAAACCTAATAATAATATCTGTCCCTGGTAAGGTTGATCTAAGAAATTTATGGGTCAAAGATAATTCGGGGAAAACTATATTTTGACAGGTTTGCTAATAAAACCAACGGATAGGGTATCACTATTAGCAACCTGAAAAATTTCATGATGTTTTTTCTAGAAGGAAGCGGGAAGGATTTTTGGGTAAAGAATAGAACTGGAAGCACCTGTATCAAGCAATCCAACAACATTAATAGGATTATCAAACTTTTGAGGGATGATTTGTACCTAAACAAAATGTACAACAAGAGCAAGTCCAATAATTTGAATGCCAAATATTGGAAACATATCCTTATGTGTGTCTGGATCTGAATCAGAATCATTAGAAACTTGTTCTAGAGCAAACAAAGTATTTTCAAAAAGTTCATCTTCTTTAGAGAAAATTGACTCCAGATCATCTTGCTTAAGGTCACACTGGGTAAGCTGAAAAATCTTCTTGAGAATATTATCCTTTCTCTTGTTAGGACAAGATTTTGTCCAATGTCCTTGCTTATGGCAGATGTGACAGCGATCTCCTTTATTTCTTGAGAACTTCTTGTGGAAAAATCTCCTTCTTCTTTTAGGCTTCCATCATTGATTATGCCTCCTTGATTTTTTGGGATGCCTATGGGACTTTTCTGGACATTGACACCTTTCTATTTTGCATTTGATTTGCAGGTCCTTCATTTCACATTCCTTTGAGAACTTCTTTCCCGTCTCCTAAAATTCTTTGAAAAACTTCCAATTGTTGCAAAGTCTTTCAAGGGCCTTAAAGAAAAACTGGTAAACTTCTCCAAAAGAAATAGTAGCTAGAGTACTTCCCCATAATTTAATTAATTTTAAGGCTTTCTGACCAAGAGACTCAGGAATAGAATTCAAATAGGCATGCTTCAAATTTGGATTGTCCATTCCCCCAGGAATGTAAAACTTTTGCGACGTCCATTGAAAATGCTTTTCTAAATCCTTTCATTTGAAAGAACAACATTTCATTTTGAAAAATTCTTCACGGGTTGCATCAACATAGTTTTGGTATTGTCAAAGAAACTCAACATAGATATAATTCATGAAGGTATCTAAGTTTGGCGAGTTCATAGCTTGGATTTGTCTATATTCTCCAAGAGTATACCACCATTCTTTTAAAGTACTAGTCATCCTTGTTGTAAAACCATTGATGACTCCGGTAAGAGTAGTATTTGGTTTTTGGAGCTTAGTAACATACCAAGACATCATCTCATTTATACGATTTTGCCATTGAGAAGGAGAGATATCATCAAAAGTGAACATGGACTTGGAATTACTATAATTGTCCTCAGGTTCTTGAACTTGGGGCTCCCTGTTCTTTTGTTCTCCTTGTTGACTGGTTTCTGGTTCATCTTCAACAACAGGCTCATCAGGATGCTGAGGAGGTTGATTCATATAAAGTAATGGTACATCCTTCAAAAGATCTTTTGAATCACTGATATCGCTGACTTTTATTGTTGTAAAGAATGATGACTGTCTGCTGGGCTTTTGTTCTTCAAAATCAATAGCCTTTTTGAGAAACTCTATTAATGGATTAACAGATGAGGAACCTTGCATCATGAATTGATGGGAATCTGACTTTGAAGTGATAGGTCTAGAATCCTTTTCTTCAGATTTGGGGAGAAAAATGAAGAAGAATCTCTAAACATTTTTTTAAAATTTTCTAACCCATGAAGAGGTTGAGACACAACAGGATAGGCAGAAATATAAGGTTCTAATCTACTCCAAATATAATCTCTATGATATTGGTCTTCAAGAGATTTTAATTGAGTTTTAAGGGATTTAATTTCTTACTATTTGTGAGAAAAGGGTTGTGAGGTTTGGAGGAGAAATATGATATCATTATGGACAGTTTAAATTTTTTGCTTTAATGTTTGGATTAACACTGCAAACTGACTCTCCATTTTTGCTTCAATACGCTCCTGGTTTTTGATAATCTTTTGTAGCATTTGATTCTGAGCAACATCATTTTTCGATTGCTAATTTAGTGTTTCCTTAGTAGCAGTAACTTCAACCAAAGAACCATTAGAAGTTTTTGGAAGTTGGGTTCTTTATTTTCCACAAGTGTTTGAAATCAGCAGTTTAGATTTCTTTTGGTTGAAAATTCAAATTTTTTTTTTTTGAAGATCCAAACATCATAATCTTTCATGGAACCTCAACCATTGTTGTGTTGAATTTATCATCATCAAGGTTGGCATAATTATCTTGATCATAGTTATCCTCATCTTCATCCCAGCTTGTATGTATGTTTGGCTAGGGTGTTGGTGGTGGTGAAGTATATTTGACCAAGTAATCAAATTTGCCAGAAGGTTGCCCTAGAGTATCAACAAAGGGATTGTCCTGAGAAATTATTGAACGTTATTTAGGAACATTTTCAGCACTGGTTCTTCAAATATTGGAGTTCTATAACCATCAAATCCACTAATTGTGGGTGTAGATCTGATAGTATATTGTGAACTAAAATACCTGGGAACACTGGTCTTTTCCTTCTGTTTCTTGAAAGTGATTTCTATTATGCCATCATAATTTTTACGAAAAGATGGTTTAGTAGACTGGATCGGCTTTGCTTCTTTGGACGATTGATGATTTTTCTCATAAGCGGTAATCCACACCTTAGGAATCAACTGTTGCAACTCTTCTTCAGGAAGTTGTCTCAGAACATATGTGTAGTTGGGGATATGGTTGGTGTTGATAGAAATTAATAATGCATCATCAGTTTCTAGAGGAAATGAAAAATCAATTGAATGATTCTGTATTCTATACACCATCTGATATTGAAGGGCTGCTGAGAAAGTAGTCACTGAAAGAATAGCACCACATATCTATATTTGAATTTTTAGTGTTGATTGAAGACAAGGATCTGCTATTGGCATGTTGAAATTAGGAAACAAGTGACAAAAACGGTTCCTTCATTCAACGTGGTCTGCATAGTGCCAATACAAGTATGTTGATAATTAGAGAATCGTATATCTAAAAGAGTAATTCTGGATGTAGTAGGAATACCCTTTCTTCCATGAAGGGTTAAAGCAAATCTAATTGCTCCAAAATAGATATGAGCATATCCTTCAGAAAGCCAAAAATCAGGAAGATAGGAGGGTAACTTTATGGAAACCATCTGTTTTTTTTTTAATTTTTTTTATGGTAGGAAGAAAGTGTTGATCAAAACCTAAAGCTTGAACATATTCCTTGACATTTACTTTTGAAGGACTAATTAGACTCTTGACCATTTTGGTGAATGAAGACTTTGGTTTAGAGAAAGCATTATAAGGATTTATGAGAGAAAGATTGGTAAGAGGGACCTTTTCATTATCGGGAAGATAGGTAATTTCATATAGAGAATCTATCTTAGAAGCATTAGACTGACAAAATTTTGAAGTAGGGATTAAGGTAGATGATGAAGAAGAGGAAGAGGGCATGGGTAGTAAACTATCCATGGCTCTAATACCAGTGATGTTTTTTCATGCGCTAATTCCAGATTATTATATCCCATATTTGCATGCGCACGTGAGGCAACAAGTAGTATAATAATAGTTGTTTAATTGTCAAGATAAGAGATCCTTTATTTGTCAAAAGAAATAGAAAGTGACGTCTTTGGTGAATATTATCTTGATAAATTGAAAATGCTTGAAGAAATTTGGAATTGTTGTTGATGCATTGATTCCGTATAAAACTTACAAAATGAATAATCAAGATACGAACATACCACAAAATTTTGAATTTCACTAAAAGTTACTCATTAGATGTTGAAGCAAATATTCTTATTATTCATTTTTCTCCAAATTATATGCCCAGCAACATGCTCATGAATTCATTCAACTTCACAATGACCGGTTAAATCTTTACTTAATATAATAATACTACAAGTAATAAGGGCATCAGCTACGTTTATAAATTTGTATCTAATATGGGATAGCCTAACAAGCCTAGCTCAACAAGCTATCAACTTCAAAGAGGATTTCTAGGCCCACTTAACATTTAAAGCCTAATGGTGCTTTCAAACCCAGTAGGTCACTCAACTACAACTGCTCGGTCGAGTAAATAGTTCTTGATTGCACCCAATGTGACGCTTCAAGTCACTTTGTCCATTTAGCCATCATTGTAGTCGGCCATCTTGTCTGGTTGATGATAGTCGATTAGAGTACTCATTTTAATGCTAACTCTTATCCTTGCCGCATTTAATGCTTTGACAGGCATCGTGCCTTTGCATTAATGATGCGTGCCACCTTAGTATAGTCTCTGCTGCCAACCCTGTCAGGGAAGCACATTCCCAGAGTACTATTCATGTTGGAAAGTAAGAGATAATGTCACCTGAAATAGTATCGAGATTAAAAATGACTAATAATTCCTAGGTAAAGATAAGAGCCCTCTACACGTGGTAGAGGCATTTTAGACATATCATTCACCAGGAAAAGGCTACAAATACCTTACTGCCAGCTACTTTCTAGGTATGCCATATACATTATACGCCCTTACTTTGTTGCTCGATTATCTCTCTCGATCAATATTAACTTGAGTGTCAGAGTGCCTTAGTTGGGGGCACCTCGGCTAGCTGACATTTGCTATTGGTTGCAGATCTTAGTCTAAGTAGAACATTGCTGTTGGATCATTTGACCTCTTTGATAGAATTAGCCCAAATATTATCCTATTTGCTTAAAACGACTTTCAACCTCATCATTTTGGCACTGTCTGTGGGAACACTTGAGATTGTAACTAAGAAAATGGTGAACATTAGAAGAGCTACATCTAAAAGGAGGATAATAGGAGGTCAACATCTTTATCTCCCCCTCCACCCCAGCAATGTTTGCATGCCCCTGGCCCCAGCGTCTTGTAGGAGCAAGTTGTAATATTGACCATGCCTCAGCTAATGTAGCTTATAAGTGAACAAATCTCCGCACAGATCTTTGCTCAACGTTCTGCAGCATTGAACAAGCATATGACTGTGCCAGCTTTGATTGGCAGTACAACTCTGCAACCGCCTCTATTAGAGAAGAGGTCCTCTTAGGATAGTCGTGGTAGTCAAGAGTCTAAGCGACCACTAGCTAGATGAGAAGCAAGCCTTAGGTGCCCCTAGGGAGAGAGGGAGTGACTCGAGGTAAGGTAAGAAATTATTGACTTCGTAAACGATCATGTTCGACCTAATTGAGCTTCGTAGTGCGCTAGGATTGAACATTCCAAATATGACTAGCATGAAGAAGTGAAAGAATTAGTAGATCACGTGACCCAGCCTATTCATGCCTCATAGTGCAATAGGGCTAAGCACATGACGCCTTATTTTGATCAAAATATTCCCAAGTTGATCGGGGGGAGTGGGAAGAAGTTTCCCACCAAGTGCAACAACTAAATAGACATCTCGATAAGATCTCGAGGAAAAATATTGAAAGGGTTCCCAACCCAGAGGACCCCTAAAGGTTTTGTTGAGAGAGAGACGCTCCCATTTTATCTAGAAGATTGTCGACAAGTGCATTGCCATTGACGCCAAGGTCTCGATTGAACTTCCACAGTATAATGGCTCAATAAATCCTAGCGAGCACTGATGTACTTTGAACATATGATGCAGCTGCATGGGCATAATGAGTATATCCTTGCAAAGATGTTGGTGACCACTTTCCAGGGCATATCGCTCAATTGGTTTGTTAAGTTGGAGCCCTCATCAATATACTCCTATGATTAGCTCTGTGATAAATTCTTGCATCAATTTACCAGTCGGCAAAAGGCGAAACTCCCATATACTTATCTCCACACTATCAAGTAGAATAAGGGAGAGTCATTCCATGACTTTTTTACAAGGTTCAACATAGAGGTCTTAAAGATTGACAACCCTAGGATCGAGTTTTTAATCGATGTGTTGTTCTTGGGACTCAAGCACAAAGAATACATCAATATTTTGGTGCTAGAACGCCCACGATAGATGGAGAAATTGCTTAACTTGATGGAGAGATACATGACCCAGGAGGAGATGAACAAGTTGAGTTCAAAAACTCTAAGGTAGATAAAAAGAAAAATAAGGTAGAGATGACCAAAAACATAGGGAGAGGGGTCAATCTCCAAAAAAGTACTTCATGACTATACTCCACTGAATATTCCTAGGAGAGAGATCTTATTTTCAATCCAACATGAAAATATCCTTAAGAAATTGAGGAAGTTGATGGAGATTGAAGCAATAAAAAAATTAAAAAAATATTGCCACTTTTATAAACAAAAGGGGTATGACATAGATGAATGCTTCAATCTCTAGGACAAAATTGATAGGCTTATCAGGTAAGGCCATCTCAAAAAATATATGGCCATTAATGCACAGGCTGAAAGGTTCAAAATATATCGGACTCCTTGTAGAGAAAAGTTAGTTAGCCTAAGAAGAGAGGATAAAGGAAAGAAACTTGCCCAAGAAAACCACCCTCCCATTCGAGGAGTAATTGACATGATTGTAGGAGGTCCTACTGGGGGAGCACTCAAAGTTAACAAGGAGGCAGACTCAGAGAAGCTATATTCGACCAAATCCTCATCAATCAAAATAATGTTCCATTTATCGACAAGCGTAGAGCCTATCTTTTTCACTAACAACGACCTGGCTCACCTCAAAAGGAAAAATATTGACCATAAAACTAATTATCCTATGGTAGTCTCTATTGAGATTGCCAACTTTGAAATTAGAAAGGTTTTGGTTAATAACGATAGCTCAACTAACATCATCTTTCTCTCAATGCTGAAAAGAATGAACTTAGGGTAGCTGAAATTTGAGCCTATGCATACCTCTCTAGTCAAAAATTATTCCAGAAGGTTCCATCAACCTTTCAATGTCATTTGGGGAGACATCTCGAAGAAGGACATTGATGATAAACTATCTGGTGGTTGATGCCCCATTCATTTATAATGTTATAATTGATCGGCCAACTCTCAATAATTTTCATACTATTGTGCTGACCTATTACATGAAGATCAAATTTCTGACCTCGACTAGCATAGGCGAACTGCTTTGTAACATCGATAAAGCTTAGCAGTATTACAACATTTTGATCAAGTTGAGTGAGCAGAAGACTCGATCATAATTAAAGACCTTGCAGAATGCTCCTCTAGCGGAACCTAAAGAGAGCTAAGCCAATAAGAAGAGAAAGTTGGAAGATGTTCGAGTGGAGCCCGTTAGGGAATTTAAACTAGTTGAGCTGGAACCAGGAAATCCTGACACGTCTACTTGGATCTAAATAGATATGGGCCTCCACTTGGAGTATCTTATGGTCAATTTTTTGAGGAAAAATATTGACATCTTTTCTTGGAAGGCATCCGACATCCAGGAAATTGAACCCAGTGTGCTTGTGCACCACCTCAATGTCGACTCCTCATACAAGCTAGTCAAGTAGAAGACAAGGACATTTAATGCTGAAAGGACTCAAATCATCGAAGAGGAAGTCAAGGAACTTTTAAATGCATATTATATAGTAGAAATTCAATATCTATTTTGGCTTTGTAATGTTTTATTCATCCCAAAGAATGAGGGACAATGGCGCATGTGTAATGAATTCTCATATTTGAATAAAGCTTGCCCTAAGGATTTTTACCCCTGCCTTAAATAGATTTACTAGTAGATTTCATGGCTAGTTGTGAATTTTTGAGTATGATGAATGCGTTTCAAGGGTATCATCAGATATTCATGGCCTTCGAAGATAGGGGTAAAATTTCTTTTATGGTTCCCAATGGAGTTTATTGCTTTTGGTCATGCTCTTTCTGGACTTAAAAATATTGGAGCAACTTACCAGGGGTTGGTCAACTTTATGTTCAAGAACGAAATGGGCAAGTCTATAGAGGTGTATGTCGATGACATGATCATGAAGACAGAAAAGGCCCAGGACCATTTGCTGGACCTCAATCACATTTTTGCAATATTGAGAGTATTTGGTCTAAAGTTGAATCCAAACAAGTGTATGTTTGGGGTTCGAGGAGGTAAATTCTTAGGTTATATGGTCAGTCAGCGGGGTATTGAGGCCAATCCACAAAAGATTCAGGCCGTTTTGGACATTGCCCTACCTTGAACAGTTAGAGATATATGGCGATTGGTCGGAAGGATTATTGCCTTTGGAAGATTCATTGCTCGATTAGTTGACAAAAAGCCTAATTTGCTTTAAAATTCTTAGAAATGCCAAGAAGTTGGGTTTTCAGTGGAACAAACAATGTGATCAGGCTTTGGTCGAATTAAAGCAGTATTTGTTCTTGCCCCTTATGCTTGCGAAACCTGAACTCAGAGTAGACCTGACAAATGGGTACCTATGGGTAACCCAATCGCGGGTAAAAATAGGTGGGGTAAATTTATCCATGGGTAAAATTATCCATTTTTATTGGGTACGAGATAGTGGACTCATTACCTGTGACTACAGGTATTCATAATAATTTTTTTTATATTTAAAGAATTTTTTTTTCAATTTACATAATATTATTTAAATGTTACCTAAAAAATTAATAAAAGAGGCTACAAATTTCAATTATCATCTTGAACAAATATTTTAAAGCATGTCAAATGTTTTAGTTTGAAAACTACAAATTAAATATTTAAACATATATTAAGTTTAAATTATATTACATTTCAAAAATTAAAATTAAAATTTCTTTATATGTCGGAAGTTTTTTGAACTAAAAGTTTAAATACCACTTAAATATCGTTGATATCATGAACAAAAAAAATGTACACCTTCCAAAATAATTGCAAAAATTAAAATAAAATATAAATAATTATTTATGGGTTACCCATGGGTACCCGCGGGTTAGGCTAAAAAATAATAGGTAATTTTACCGACGGGTTAAATTACTCATATTTTATTAGGTGGAGAGAATGAGGCCTATTACCTATATGTTTTTGGGTACCTGTAGGTTTAGGTAAGTTTTTGCCAAGTTTAACTCAGAGAGGTACTTCACATATACTTGGTTGTCTTGAAAGCATCGATCAACTCGATCTTGGTCTTAACTAGAGATGGAAGTCATTGATTAGTTTATTATTGCAGTTAGTCACTCCAAGAACTGGAGTATAACTACTTGGAAATCGTGAAGTTTGCCTTGGTATTAGTCACGGTGGCTCGAAAGCTACACCCATATTTCTAGTCTCATGCCATGATGGTGCTGACCAACCAGCCATTGAAGTAGGTGCTATTGAAACTAGACACATCTGGGAGGTTAATGAAATGAGCTATCGAATTGGGAGAATTTGATATTATATTCCAGCTTAGAACAGGCATCAAAGCACAGGTCTTGGCTGACTTCATTGTTGAGTGGGTTGACCTACTTGAAAAAAATAGATAAGCCCCCCTCGCATGGACTTTGCATGTTAATGGATCATCAGCCACTTCAAGTGGGGGAGTGGGTGTGGCTTTCCATTCCTGTTAGCGGAGGAGTATGATTTTGTGATCAAACTCGACTACGCAGTTAATAATAATGAGGTGGAATACAAGACCCTCATTTTTGGAGTGAGAATGGCACTCGATTGAGGCATCTATCACTTGGCTACAATCATGAACTCTCAATTGGTAGCAGAATAGGTCGAGGGAAATTTTGAGGCTAAGGATTCAATAATGAGCCAGTATCTGGTGGAGATTAGAAAATTACAACAATCATTTAAAAAGTTCACCCTCAGTCAAGTACCTCGATCTGAGAATAAACGTGTGGATGCCTTATCCAAATTTGCTAGCTCGATCAGAGGCACAAGAGATAGGATGATAACTTTTTTGGTCGCTGATAGGCCATCAATCGGCCCACTCATGGAGAACTTAGTAGGGAGCATTGAAAAGATAGTTCTTTCATGCTAGGATCTGATAAAACCCTACTTAAGTCATGGCACAATCCTCGAAGATAAAAATGAGGTCATCACCTTCGAGGAAAAGTTGTCAAGTTTGCACTTGATAAGCATGGCCAATTGCATAAGAGGTCGATATTTGGACCGCCTGTAAGGTGCTTGGATCCCGACCAGGCTCATGAAGTATTGTAAGATATCCACTCAATCATGTGCGGAAACCATCCAGTGGAAAGATCCCTCGTGCATAAAATCATCAGGTATGGATACTTTTGGTTGATATTACTGAAAGATGTTAATTTTACTTGAAAATGTCCATCATGCCAAGTTTATTCAAACCTCCCACATCAACCTGTTACACCTATGGTTAATGTTTAGATTTGTTGGCCGTTCGACCAGTGGGGAATCAATATTTTGGGTTCATTGCTAAAGTCAATAGGTCAACAAAAGTTTATAATTATAGCAGTTAAGTATTTCACCAAGTGGGTTGAAGCTGAAGCTATCCCAAAGATGACCGACATGGCCATCAAGAGCTTTATTTGAAAAAACATCATCTGTCATTTTGGCCTACCTAAGATTCTCATTTCAGATAATGGGACCCAATTCTAGAGTAGAAGTACCAGAAGTTAGTACGAAGCCTTGAGAGTTACCCAATATTTTACTTAAGTGGGTAATCCTCAATTGAACGACTAGATAAAGGTGACAAACTGGATAATTCTTGATCATTTGAAAGCTAGAATAAAAGATATTGGGTTGAGTTGGGTAGATGACTTCATAGGAGTTTTATGGGCATACCGGACAACCCTCCACATAGCCATAGGTCATAGCCCTTATAGTTTGGTCATAGGTCCAAGGCAGTCATCCCCTCTGAACTCATACAATATACAGCTCGAGTGATTCACTTCCATCCGCTCAGGAACACATCATAAAGAAAGCTTGACCTTGAGATTATTGATGAACTGAGGCAAGAAGATTACAACACCATGCAGTACTATAGATCAAAGATGGCAAACAACTACAATAAAACTATTAGGTTGCACTGCTTTAAGGTGGGAGACCTCATTCTCAAAAAGGTGGAAGTGTTTAAGAAAGTTGGTAAACTCGACCTAAAATAGGAGGGACCCTATATGGTTGTGAAGATATCAAAGCATAACGCTTATTGACTTGCTAATGTTGATAGGGATGAGCTCTCTGGTCTATGGAATGCCATCAACTTAAAGAAATTCTATATATAAAAGTACATTGTAATCATCTTTGTTTTCTATGATATAAATAAAGTTCCAGCAATACTACTATAATTCGTTTACATTGTCACAGCTGCATTTACCCCACACAACTTCAAGTTTCAAGTCGACCTTGTAGTTAACCCAAAAGAAGCTTCTAGCTACCTATTCAAGGCTCAAAGCCCAAATTCTAAGTCGATCTCATAGTTGACTCAAAAGCAGCTACATGTTGCTAACTTAAAGCTTTTTAGGCCAAACTATGCAATCAACCTCGTAGTCTATCATAAGTTTGCGCAATGCTATAGAGTTAAGACATCTTGAACTCGAGTAATGAAAATCGACTATAAAGTTGAGTAAAGTTGTAAAAATAGATTATTGAATTTGCTTTGACAAAACCATGCACATCTCTCAATAGTAATCTAAATCGACGATAAAGTTGTTGGGTTTTCTTGTTAACTGACATTGTTCTCAACTTATCAACCATACAATCACGATGATACAGTTGCATTTGACAAGAAAGCTATGAAATTGATTTCATTTGACAAGAGAGATATTAAAATAATATTTCATTGATAGAAGTGCTCATTACAATAAGTTAACCTTAAAAAAAAAGAGTTGGAAAATGAAGTTTGGCTTGACTCAGCACCTTTGGATCGATTGGCTTGGGCATCTTCTTGCGAGTCCTAATTAGGCTCCGGCATTGCTGATCAAGTAGTAGAAAAACTTGAGCTGGCTGTGAGGTCCCTATGATGTTGCCCATGAAATCAGTTGAGTGCAACATGTACTACGCGAGGTCGACCAGGTCATCCCTGAGTTGGAAGGTAAGATCCTCAGCAAAGGTGAACTTGCTCATCATTTTAGCTAGCTTGGCCTATACCTTAGCCATTTTCTATTAGGCTTTGGTCATGGGCTTGATAGGAGTATTCGTTGCAGTATCTCTCTCCCTGTCCCCATCGATTGTGGCCTCTTCAGATTCTGGGTAAAGCTATAGCTTCTCATCTAGGGTAGGGCTTATTCTATCTTTATCTTCTGCCTGAAAAGCACAGCCCAGGTACTCAAGTTGGTTCACCGCTTTCTTGAAAGCGCCGCGGGCATCATCGATTGACAGAACTATGCTTGCGTCTTGGAAGGTCAAGGTTAGCATAAATTGTTCCACTATCTCCTGCCACATTATAAGGAGTTGTTGAGAGAATACCTCTTGAGCCTCTTTGAGTGCAGCAGCAAGGTCGGGCGATCGACCAAAGGAGTAGCTCACCTATATATCCAAGTGAGCCTTCTTAAGCACAGAGTTTATTCGACTCTTTTCTTCTATAGCCTCCACCAGCTACTAGTCTTTTGCATTGAGCTGCTATTGGAGGTTGGCCACCTCCTTGGTCAGCTGGTCGACCTAGAGTTGGAAGGACTCGACCTGAACCTAGAGGGTCTCTAACTCCCCTTCCTTCCCTAATGCCTCGCAGTCCGCAAGGGCTAACTCCGACTGGTGGTAAAAGTGGTACCCAAGCTGGCTTACCTAAAACATAGATTATCAGTTAATAATATAACTAGATAAAGGCAGAACTTGATGAGAAAGTAATTGACCTCACACTTACCATGTTGAAATGGTAGGCCAAAGCTTTGAGCGCGCCGACTTGGCTCAAGCCCATGAATCTCCACTAACTGATGAAAAAGAGCCTGTCATCCCTGATGCTATAATGGAGCTGGAATTTTTCATCTCCATGGTAAGGTCAGGTCCGAATCAAGGTGAAGGCAGCATGGGAATTTGGAACAAAATTCCATTGTTTCGCTTGCTGAATAAGTTTTAGTCGGTAACTGCCTTTTGTTTGTCTTTGTTGCCTGTTGTTCTTTTGGGCACCGAGCCTCCCTGCTTGATCATCTGTCTCTTACCCTAACTTGTGGGCTATTTCGAACACCCTTCACTGATTAAGCAGGTTGGGGCGTTCATCATTTCTTTGGGCTCTATCTAAAGCCTAGGGCTGTAAATGGATACTAAATGAATTGGATAGGCTATATCGGTATGGGTATCCATTTATGTTTTATAATATTTGTATCTGTATCCATATCTAATGGATATATTTTTATAACATCCGAATTCGAATCCCCTGGATATTATACGAATTTGGATATAATTGTATTCGATTATAATTTTTTCGAATATCTGTTTATAAATATCCAAATCCATTTTTATAATAAAATGCATAGTTTTATTATAATAAATTTCATTAAAAATTCAAATAAATAACATAACAAAATATAGAAAAAACAACAAACAAACAATAAAATTAATATACTCCAAAGATCAAAGAAGCATACAAATATCCTCAAAAATCAAAAGAAATAACACTTTTCAATACATATTGCAACCCTTTGAAAGAAATAAAATAAAAGTTCATTTCAATACAAGAAAAATCTTCATAGTCCAACAACATGAACATGCTTGAACTTGTTATCTGTTTAACACTACAAAACATAACAAACAAAATATTAGTGGTAAAGTTTAAGAGATTATTTATCAAAGGAAAGGAAAAAAAATGCTCTATAAGAACTTATAATGTACTTTACAAATAATCTCAAATAATTAAACAAGTAAATAGAAAGTACACCAAAAGCACCATTGAAGCATCACAAGAATTGGCACCATGTACTCCAAAAGTTCAATCAATTATACCTATTAAAAAAGTATATATTAGTCTACATTTATATGTTAAATAAAAAAAACTAAATAAAAGAAGGAAATACTCATTACTTACAATCATTTTCAATTGTTGGCAACCAATCTTTAACACAAAGTAAGCATTCCACTGTTTCAAAATTTAGTGAGGCATGAGTATCATCAATAATTCTACGTGCTTGACTAAAAGTGGACTCTGACGGTACCGTATTACATGTAATTGCCAAAATGTTATGAGCCAATTTTGCAAGATTTGGAAATCTTACTCCATTGTTCTTCCAATAACCCAAAATATCAAATGACACACTTTCTTGATCATTATAGTGGACCAATCCTTCATCTAAATACAACTCAATCTCACTTTTTTTAGTAACACTTGTCATACTAGATTGAGTTGAAAGCACTTTAAACATTGAAATAAGAGAGTTTTGGGACTTTGAAGAAGAATCAACATGGCTAGAAGAAGACTCACAAGCATCAATGACATTGACACATGAATTTTCCTCATATTCTGAAACTAATTCAACCCAAAAAGTACGAACTTTGCTTATATAAAAATCTGCACTCTCACCATACATATTGTTCAAAACAAGCTCAACAAATTTCATCTTGTACCTAGGATCAAGAATTCCAGCAATAGTCAACACCATATTAAATTCATCCCAATACTTATCAAACTTTGTTTGCATCAAAAGTGCCATCATCTGAATATTTTCATCATCACTCTTACTCCACTTCATCAACTCCACTCTAATCAAACAAACATTAGTAAAGTACACAGGTGCTGTTGGATAGTTACTTCCAGAAAGTTCCAAAGTAGCATCCTTGAATATTTTCAAATGATCAAAAATCTTTGCCCCTATTTCCCATTCCTCATTTGAAGGTAAAAATTTATAATCATTATCCAAATTAGCTAAGCGGTTAAATGCTTCTTCAAGCTCTAAAGCATTCACAAGCATATCATATGTTGCATTCCATTTTGTTTCACAATCCAAACTAACATGCCTCTTAGGATTAAACCGAGTTTGACTTAAAGCAAGAGAAATTTTTTTATCTCTTTGTACTGATTGATTGATGTACTTGACACTATCACGAATTTTTTCAATTAATTCATGAACAACATCAAGTCCACTTTTAACAAGCAAGTTCAATATATGAGCATTAGATATGAAACATGTCACCATTATGCAAAAGTGATTTCTTATCCTTCAACCATTTTCTCATGCCATCCAACATTCCAAAATTTTGAGAAGCATTATCCACAACTACATCAAATAACTTCTTATCAATATTCCATTCCAAAACACGATTTTTCAACCAATCACATAAAGATAAACCATTATGTGGATACTGAACAACATGAAAAGCAATCAATCTTTGGTGCAATTTCCATTCAGAATCAATGTAATGACAAGTCACACAAAAATATCCACGATTCTAATGATCAGATATCCACCCATCAGTTGTAAGAGTGACTCGAGAAGTTAAATTTTCAATTTCTTGATAAACTCTCACTTTCTCCTCATTGTAAACATTCACGAAATCATTCTTCACAGTATTTCTTGATTGATGCTTATATGATGGCACACAATAAGATATCCATAATCTAAAATACTTGTATTGAGCTATAAGAAAAGCTAAATTATGCTTTGCAATCATTTTAGCAAATAAAGCTCTCTCAACTGTAGAATCAAACTTATGTGTTGTCATTTTAGGAGTAGGTTCAAGACTACTGCTAGATTTATCAATAAATACTTGTCAAATGTCACTTGATTTATTCTTAAGAGGGAAATTTTGAACATGATTTTTCAAATGAGTGGTTCCACTTTTAGTAGAGCCATCAAGTTTTCTTTCGCAATAGATGCAAGCGGCGGTAACATTGCCCTTACCTCCTACTGATTCCCTAGTACAGTGCTCCTATACAGCAGATGTTAATTTTCTACGCTTAACTTCAACTTGTTGAGTGTCACATTGTATAGAATCAACATTATCAAGATGTTCAGTAGTAGGATTTATACCTATACTTGAACTTGTAGTGCATGGCGTAGAAGCACTAGTAGCCGGAAGATCCAAAGTATGTGACATAATTCAACATTTTCTTTTTCAAAAACCTATTTAACAATAAAAATAAAAAAAAAATCAAACATATGAGAACATTTACCAATAAATAATCAAAAAGCATAATTCATATAATTATAACTTAAAAGTATTGACCACATAATTCATAATTACAATTCAAATAATCATGATTTTAACACTAAAATAATTTACCTTTTACAATGCCCAATAATACAAAATTTCAAACCTGCACAAATAAATAAAATATTATTATAATTTATTAATTATAAAAAAATAAAAATAAAAGGGGTGGGGGATAAAATAAAATAAAAATGATTGGAACCAGCAGAATTCACTGGTTCCAGCTTGAACCATGGTCTGAAAAACAACAAAATAAAAAGCTGGTTTGTTTCCAAACTTTTGTTGGTTCCAGATTCCAGCTCTGGAACCAATAAATTTTTTTTTGCTAGTTCCTTTGTTGGTTCCAGCGAAGGTTGCTGGAACCAGCGATGGTCAGCTTCTGCTAGAACCAACGACGACCAACTTTTGCTGGAACCAGCAAACTTTTGTTGTTGGTTCTAGCAAAAGAATATAAAAAAAATTATATATATAAAAATAAATAAATAGAAAAGGAAGAAGAGTGTACTTGGGTTGGGTGGCCTCCACAACTGGATCTCGCTGGTGTAACTAAAAAATACAAGAGAATATTACAAAAAAAAAAAATGAAAGAAAGAAAGGAAGATGAAGAAGAAGGGACATGTGGGCAGTGAGTTAGTGAAGATTGAAGAGGGGAAGTGAAATTAAAATAAATGGGAGGTAGGGTTTAGTGAATAGTGATTTGGTCACACTTTTTTTTTTGATAATTTTTATTTAATTGTAGTAATTAATTTTTTTAATTTTAAAATTTAATTGTTCATTGATTCGTTATATATGATTTTGATTTATATCTTGATAATTTATATTTTTATATTTTTTTATATTAATATAATTTTAAAAAATTAGTTTTTACGATGGTTATTGAATATTGATATTTAATTTTAAACATGTAGATATAACAATATCAATCAATGAAAATATTCTCTATTATTAATATTTTATGGTTTAAAATTTATAAAATTGTGAGATTTTAGGAATTAGAGTTTAAGTTTTATATTTAGATAAATTTTATTAGTTTTTTAAATTAATAGTCTACAAAATAAAATTATGAAATGATATGTTCATCTTATATTTTTATGTATATGTTAGACATTGTCAAATATTTAAAAGTTGTTTGCATGAGTTTATAAACTTCTCAAAATATTTTATAAGATATCAATTGATGCTGCTGGAAGCCGCTTGTAGAGGAAAGTGAGGGTAGTGTATTGTTCTGGGCCTGATATCTGCAACTAAAACACACATTAAACTAGTTGAGGTGCCCCCGGCTAAGGCACTCCGACGCTCAAGTTAGTTCTGGTCGAGAGAATATAGAGAATGTAGGGTGTATAATGTAAAATGGCACTACCTTGAGAGTGGTTGGACCTACAGTATTTATAGCTTTATGTGGGCATGATTTTACCCAAGTACCCTTATTAGGTGTACTAGCTTTTTCCCATCTATGGGGTTGAAAGTCATTCTATGTCCAGATTCTGGTACTGTGCCAGGTGGCTAAATCTCCTATTTTCCTGGATAATCGTGCCAGCAGGGGCACGTATCTGCTAAAGTTGTTGGCAGGATTGTCAGAGTTGTCAAAATTGTTGGAGTTGTTGGTAGCAGTTGCACCGGCTGCCACGTGTCATTGGAGTGGGCTCGACCCGTCAGATCAACATGCCCGATGGGGATCCGAGTGAACGTTGGAGGTCGATCAATATCGACCAGACCTAATACTCAAATTATTGGAGTAGTCTTTAGGTCGATACAGGTCGACCATAGACACTCCCTAGTGAGGTCGATATCGGTCGACCAAACAGATTTCATCTTTGGACCTTGTGGGCTGTCGTTGGGCCTATTGGGCTATTCCATATCATCAATGTTTCATAATTGTTTTTAAGAAAATAATTTATAAAATTCTTAAAATAAGATGTTAGAAGTTTTTACGTACTTTTTAAGAAAATAATGAATTCTTAAATTATTTTTAAAATCTTAACAAGCTCACTTATTTTTAATTATATTAATTATAAAATTGTCATTAGCAATACATTAGAAGCTCCAAGATCTTATTATTTAAATACTTTGGGAACTTTTTTTTAAAAAAAATCTAGCATCTTATAAGTTTAAAAAATATTTTATAAGATGCAGGAGATCTAAAGACATCTTATAACATGCAAGAGCTTATAAAAAATTTTAAATCAATTTAGCCAAATACCATATTATAACATACAAGAGCTTATAAGAGGTTTTAAATAAGTTTTGCCAAATACCTAGAAGGTATTTGACTAAACTTATTTAAGTATTTGGTTAAACTTATTTAAAATATTTTATAAGTTTCTATATTTTATAAGATATTTTTGCAATTTATAAGTTGCCAGATCCTTTTTTAAAAAATAAGTTCTTGAAGTGTTTAGATAAAATAATATTTTGGAGTCTATAAGGTGTTAATAATGATAATTTTATAATTAATATGCTTAAAATTAAGAAAATTTATTAATATCCTAAAAATAAGTTAGGAATTCCTAACTTTTATAAAAAGAGCTTATAAAATCTTAACATCTTATTTTAAGAGATTACAAGTTCATTTTTAAAAATATTTACCAAACACTTTTTGATATTTTATACGTTCTCAAATATTTTATAAGATGTTTTAAGAAACTTATAAGTTCACCCAAATGGCCAAACGTCTTCTTAAATCTTAATGTCCCCTTAGCTAGTTAATAATTTAAGTATTTACTATTTTATTGTAGAATTAAAAAATTAATTGTTCTTAATTTAATTTTTTTTATAATCATCGATTCACTTTATGAGTAAATAATATTAATAAAATGACACCAATATAAATTAATTATAAAGTAAAGCAACACTAATTTTATATTAATTAATTTTATCATTTATATATTAATTTTCAATTTTTTTAATTTAATATTATTTAATTATCATCATTACCATCTTTTTTTTATAAATTCATGAATTACTAATTTATTCTTTATACATATATTCATTTATATATAGATTGTGAAATTTTGTATTTGAAAAATAAAAATAATTTATTACATATAATAATATATTATTTATATATATATATATATTAAAATACATAAAAATAGAATATATAATAATTTTTTAAATATTATTTATTGGATATAGATAATGGATTTAATTAAACTACGGATAATCGAATATATAAACGGATATATCCAATGGATATGTATTCAGATTGGATATGCATTTATCATATTCTTATCTATTTACAGTAAGATGTCTATTAATGATACAGATAATATCCACTTTAAATGGATATGGATAATAGCCCCATAAATGAATTCGGATGTGAACGGTAAATGAATTTTTGAATATCCATTTACAGTCCTACCAAAGCCTTTCGTCGACTACGAGCCATAACTTCTTCTCAATCTACCAACAAAAGACAAAACAAAAATGATTAGAATCGATCAGAAAGAGTGAAATCTATAATTATCATAGTCGACAAAGATTTTTACCTAACCGGTTGCCTATGGGCAAGTCAAGCTTAGCTGGTGATAGGCTAGCCAACATTAGACATTTCTCCTCAGTCAGAACTGAGGCCTCAATTTGCCCAAACTCGACCAGCTCCCAAATGAAAATGTTGGGCCAATTGGGCGTTTGGTTCCCTGACATTTCGACATGCCCCCTCCACAACCCTCTAGGAATATTAAACTCACCGGGCCCTCGAATATATAAATAATATTTTTTTCACTCTTGACCGTATGATAAAGAGGGGGTTACTAGGAATTTTCGATATGGGTGCGCCGTCAGGTAATAACACCCAAACGCTTTGGTGCTACCTAATTTTCGGGATATAGGCAGATGGAACAAGTTATAAAAATTGGCAAAAGAGGTTAGCTGGCCAAACAAATGCATCAGCACAGCAAAATTGTATATGGTGGCGAAGTAGTTGGGTAGAAGATGTGTTATGTAGACCTCAAGGCCCCCCAGGAGGTCGACTATTGCTGGTGCAAAAGGAAACCTAAGGCTACGCCTAAATCCCTCTTCGAACACCATTATGCACTTCCTTAGAGGTTGACGTATCCTACCCCGGGACCCAAGCACTAGGAGTTCGTATTCATTCAAAATATGGTACATCTCCCTAATTTAAACTAGGTCAGTGGGAGAGATTTTGGAGACTATTTTACTGTAATAGTCTAGGGTAAATAATTGACCACGCGATGCTGGCACTTCACTTAGGGTAACATCACCCTTGGAAGCAGCCCTTCTAGCACTCGAGTTGCTGGAGATCGAGCTATTGTTCGATGAACCATCAGAGGTACGCTCAGATGCGCTCTCAGATGCACTTTTACCTCAACCTCTTCGTGAAACTATACACTTTAGGACCTAGTGTCCTTACTATCTAATGCACTTGACATCTGTACAAAGCAAACAAAGGAAAATAGAAGCTTGGAGAAGAACTTACAGTTGATTGCTTGAAAACTTTAAAATATAAAAAGGGGTAAGTAACTCTTAAGGCAAGAACTTAACCAGACCAAATTCAGTAAAAGTGAAAGATGAATGTTTCTATGTTGCTTATTTATAGACATTTGGATGTAGAAACCTAAGCAATAGTAATAATTATGTAGCCGCCCCTTGGCGCTTCGTATATCATGCTGTAACTGATAGATTAAATGCACAAAACCTTGGTTGAGTATTCAAAAACCCCAATCTAGAATTCAAAAATCCTGATTAAATTTGTGTAACTGTCATTTAGTTATCCACTCTCTGTTCTTTCCCATCGACAAGCTCGATCAGGACCGCGAGTGGAGGGGACTCTTGATATGGGATAGCTTAACAGGCCTAACCTAACAAGTTATCGACTCTAGAGAGGGTTTTCAGGTCCACTTAGCATTCAAAGCCCAACGATGCTTTCGAACCTAGCTAGATTAGGTCACTTGACCACAATCGCCCAACCAAGCGAATTGTTCTTGATTGCACCCAATGGAAGGCTTTAAGCTACTTTGTTCGTTTAGCTATCCCTCTGGTGGACCACCTCATCTGGTTGATATAGTCGATCAGAGTGCTCACTCTGATGTTGACTCTTATCCTTGCCGCATTCAATGCTCTGACAAGCAGCGTGCCTCCACATTAATGGCACGTGCCACCCCAGTACAGTCTCTACTACTAACTCAGCCACCAACTCTGTCAGGGAGGCATACCCCTAGTATACTATTTACCCTGGAAAGCAGGAGATAATGCCACCTAGAATAGTATCAAAATTGGAGATGACCAACAATTCCCAGGCAAGAACAATAGCTTTCTACACGTGATAAGGGCATCTTAGACATATCATCCACCAGGAAAAGACTATAAATACCTCACTACCAGCTATTCTCCAGGTATGCTATATACATTATGCGCCCTTACTATGTTGCTTGATTATCTCTCTCAACCAGTACTAACTTGAGCATCGGGGTACTTTAGTTGGGGGCACCTCAGCTAATTTAACGTTTGTTATTAGTTACAGATCTCAGCCTAAGAAGAACATTACGGTTGGATCATTTGACCTCCCTGATTGAATTAGCCTAAACAATATCCTACTCACTCAAAATGACTTTCAACCTCATCAGTATCTAATGCAAAATATTAATAGCTTTAATTGACTATGAAATTATCCTAGCTATAAGTTCGAAGTTGATGTTTTTCTAACTAACTCTCACTACATCAATTTGTAGCAAATGAACATTTTTTTCTTATATATATTAATTTTCTGATGAATAATGCATAACTAATTTGTTACCCTTGGAACCACAATGCTATGAATTGATTATTAATAAATTTTTTTGATTATAGTTTGAAAAAATTACGTTTGCTACAAAAATTTGTAACTATAGTTTGTAGTTATATCTACGAAATTAATTTCGTATCATTTTTTTTTTTGTAGCAAATACTTACTTTTTGGGTAGTGTAACTAGTAAATGGGCCCTAAAAGGGACTACTCTAAAAATGTACATAGACCCTAATGCCAAGAATTATACTCTTCTTTCTAATCCTCTATAATTAGTCCTTTTTATTTTACATACTTTGGGGAAGATGATCTTGCTATCCTTAGAATAACTTTTTTTCGTTGATAAATGACCTTTTCACTAGGCATCACAGATCGCTAAAGTCAATATTTGTCTCTATTGACAAATAAATCTTGCAGTTAAGCTCATTCATTTTCTGTAGTGTTAGTTTTCACACATTTTTGTGTGACAGGTAACATAATTGATGAGGGTGAAAGTTGTTATTTACTAGATTGGCTGGAATTTAGGGTAAATTGACCTGTCTAGTCGGGTGGTCCAACTTTGAAAAAACTTTGGCGGAGATCTACAATCACGAACAAATGTTAGGCTAGCTACGGTGCTTTTGACTATGGCACTCCAACACTCAAGTTAGTATTGAAATAACTAGATTAAATAAGCAATAGAGTGAGGGCTTTAGTGACGAATAACATGCCTTAGAAGAGGCTAGTAATGGAATATTTATAGTCTTCTCCAGGTGCGTGATAAGTCAAAGATGCCCTTAACATATATGAAGGGCTCTTGTACTGGTATGGGGAGCTTTAGGTTATTTTCTATTTTAGTACTATTCAAAGTGGCTTAATCTCCTACTTTTAAGAGTAGAATAGTACACTAGTAGTGCACCTCCTATTAGGGATAACAATAGAGGCAGTACTCAAGTGACATGCGTCATTAATGCGGAGGCATGCTGCTTGTCAGAACATTAAATGCGGCAGTGAAGGGATTTTGCAGTGAGTCAACCTTCTTGGTCAACAAGGGGGTTGGCTACAAAGTAAGCTTTTGCTGTACTAAAGGGCAACTCTTATTAGGACCCTCATCCAATTGAGTTCGAACTCAATCCCTAGCATCCTGATCGAGGCAAGGCTAACTTTACATAGTAAGAGATTGATAAGGTCGATGAAATGACTGGGCCTTCAAGATGAAATGGGCCTAGCCCCAATACTTTACATATAATTCGTGGGTTGATACCATTGGGCTGGGTCCATTGGGTTATCCTATATCATGAATCCCCCTCATTTTTGAATGCTAATTGAGAGAATCGATGAGAAGAATTGGGAAGTAAAGTTATGAAGTAAGGTAGTCTAATTGATAAGGGTTTTGCACATTCAATCAAGGTTTAACGCATTTAATACATTTATTACATTGAGTTATATGAAGTGCTATATAATGGTTGCACTATAATTACTGTCGATTGAGTTTTTGCGCCTAGGTGCCCATAAATAAATGCAATTAAAATGCTCATTTTTCACTTTCACTGCTTTATGTTTGGTCGAATAATATATTTATAGCACTTTCTACTCCTTGTTCAATGCTTTAGAGCTCATCGTGAACTTGTAAGTTTTCCTTCTAGCTTATCTCGGGCATAGCATTTTCTTTAATATGTTGGGTGTGTATGCTGATGTGAGTAGCTAAGGGAGTGATAGTGAGGTGATTAGATCAAATCAAATTTTACCCTAAGGAGATGGTGGTAATGATAGTAGGTCGAGTAGTTCTTCAAGCAATAGCTCGACCTCCAATAGCTCAAGTGATGAACGACTGTTTCTAGAGGAGATACTGGCCCTAGTCCGGTGGCAGTATCCCATGGTCGACTCTTCACCCCTCATCATTAAGTGAGAGAACATAAAAAATTACTCTTATTGACATTGCGCGCATTAGGGAACTCTATCTCGTCCCTGTCGACCTCTCAAAGGGTGTATTACTATGTTTAAGGAATCCTTTAGGTGTGGCCCTAGGTTTCCTATTGCTTCAGTAATAGTCGACTTGCTAACGGGTCTAAAGGTATGTATAACTTAGTTGCTACCTAGTTGTTTCTTGACCATATATAGTTTTGTAGTCTTTATGTACATATTCAACCAGTAAGCCACTTTTACCAACTTTTTCAATCTTTTTCATCTTCTCATCTCCTAAAAGTTGGGTAGCACCAATAATTCGGGATTTTATTACTTCACTGCTCGACCTCATCAAAAATTTTTGGCCATCCTGGCTTTTTTCTACGGCTAAAAGTAGAAAAAGCACTTTTTGTATGCTTAAGGGCTTGGGGAGTTCAATATTTTGAAGGGGTGGTGGATAGGTCACATTGAAATACTGGGTAACTTGAACAACTTGGCCCAATACCTTCATCTATGATCTAGTCAAGTTTGGACAAATGGAGGATATTGCTTGCTATTTGTATTGGCTGGTGATCTATGATCTACCATAGACTGAACTTACCAATGGATGATCACCAGCCAATCAATAGTACTTTCTACCTAGTTGATCTACCTGGTGGATAGGCTTCGTACTTTATCAAAGAGAGGAGTTTGGTATTGGCTGGTGACACTGAACTTACCAATGGATGATCAACTAGGTAGAAAGTACTGTTGATTTTTTTAATTTATTTATTTGCATGTGTCTTTATGTTTGATTTTAACCATTTTATTTTTATATTGCTTGCTATGTTGGCAGATCACAAGGAGACCATGAACCGTGCAAGGTAAGAGGCTTTGGCCCGAGTGTAAAGGAATAAGGAGCACCAATAGGCTACTGCTACTCGATAAGAGGCTGCTCTAGTCACAATCCCTTTTGCCTAACTGACTCGATTGTCGTCATTTGCATTGCTCCCTCAACTTGGGATAGCATCAAGCAGCAACCCTGCTGGCTAGGGCAAGAGGCCAATAATTGAGCATGAAGGATCTGCTCTAAAAAGGACTATTATGGAGAAAGGGAAATGAAGGGTTGGGCTGGTCAAACCAGTCAACTGGCTATGATCTATTTGGTTAACAGGATGATGATGTGTTGTTCCAGATCCCTAAGTTGCCGTCCTTTCAATTTAGGATGGAGCCTGCCTTGGCCATTCATAATTCCTATTCAATGCTAATAATAGGGTTGATTGGGGCTTCACCGATAAAGGTGATGATGGCTAGCCTATTTGTATCTGACCAAAAGAAGCTCATGGAATTGAGCTAGGACGTTGCACTTAGGGTATGGCTTATCATTCAAATATGGTATGTTTTTAATTGATTATGATATATGGTCGAGTGACATTAGGTGGTCGACTTACAAAGGTATTCATTTTGCAGATGAACCAGCTAGGGTGCCACTTTTATCAGAGGTTAGAGTTGGCGCTGGCTGATTGTGAAGAGTTATAAGCTGGGGGGATATTGAGATGTTAAAGGCCTAACTCAAGTCTGTACAAGCTAGGATTGAGCAGCTGAACAAAGAGCTTCAGGAGGCCAACTCTCAACTGCTTTTGAAGGATACACAGTTGGTTGCTACCATTACTGAGAAGACTAGAATGGATGAGTTGCTACACTAAGCTTGAGTAGATGCCCAAAATAGCTATGTCGATAGGCTGGGCATAATGCTGTTCTCTAGGATGCCTAAGCAGAGTTTTATAGAAAGCTACCGTTAATGCAATGAGAGGCTGTGTAGCAGTTCATATTGTGCTTGGCATTCTAGGATGCCAACATCATTGTCTCTCTTGATGATGCCTGAGGTGCTTTCAATAAAGTAATTCAATAACTAGAGTATTTGGGCTATAGTTTTTGACTCGAGGATAAAGATTGACTAGACCTAGTATTGGACAAGCAGGTAAAGGAGTATCTCAAATTTGATGAGGTAGCTATTAAGGAGGGGGCTATAGGAGCTCCTCTGATTGAGTTGATGTCTAAGAAATAAAGAAGAGACTAACCGAGGTGGCAAAGGAATTCAATTTTTCCTCTAAGTTTGCATTCGATATTCATGATGGAAAGATTGCGGCTGCTAATTTCTTAGGCGTGGCCATCCCGACCTATGCCTATTTCCACTTTGCCCCCTGTCGCTCAACCAGAACAGAAATTGGAGAGCCCATTAATTATTCTAATTCCCTTAAAGGATAAGCTCGATGAGGCCATTGATGAGGGTACCTATGATGTGCAAATTGAAGGCGTTGGGTTGAGCAACCAAGGGGCTTAGGTGCTAGATGTTTTGAATCGCTTGCGGGGCGTGGTTTTGTAATTTTCTTTTCTTTTCTTTTTGTAAATCAACTTTGTATTTAGATTTTCAGATTTAATGAGAACCAGTTGTTGCTCTTTGATGTTTTTCATGGTTTACTTTATTTTAGCACTTTTGTTCTTGTCGAATATGAATAGTTAAAAACAATAATTTGGTCATGAGTAACATAACTCTAATAAGAAGAATCACGGTCAATGTGAATCAATGAAAACAAACATAATGAAATTGATCCAAGATACTAGTTGACTTTAAGGTTGATAGGTTATTGTCATTGTATTGAAATGAGTGCTTTTATCGAAATGATCATATTAACTTAATGCTTGTTTCTGACTACAGGGTCAAATTTTATTTTGTTGCTAACGAATAAGGATAAAAAATGATCATAGCAACAAGTACTATAAAGTTCATTTTGTCGCTTTAATGTGGAAGATTAATCACATTGTGATAATATGTCCTTGATTATAGGGTTGAGTCCTTTGCTTAGTCTATTAGCTTAAAGAGCCTGAATATTTTGGTTGACTCGAGGTCAAATATGAATGTCATGGTGAAAAACTTCAATTTTGTGGCTTAAAGCTATTATCCTGGTCGACTATGAGGTCGATTATAAATTTATCTTGAAAAGTCTTGATTTGGCAGTTTGAAGTCACTATTTAGGTCAACTACGAGGTTGACTATAAACTTTAAGCTGAAAAGCCTTGGTCTAGCAGCTTGTGGCCACTGCTTGGGTTAACTATAGGGTCGATTATGGACTATAGGTTGAAAAGCCTTGGTCTCACAGTTTGCAGTCGTTGCTTGGCTTGACTGTAGGATTGATAATGAACTTCGGGTTGAAAAGCCTTGTCTAGAGGCTTGAGACCACTACTTGGGTCGACTATGAGGTTAATTATAAGTATTGGAAAGGTTATTGTAGTATTACAAGTGAATGGTAGTAGGATTGCTAAAAACTTTATTTATATCAGATAATATAATGGCAGTTACAAAGCTTTTCATACATAAAATTTCTTCAAGCTTATTGAATTCAGAGATTGCGGGAACTTATCACCATTGATGTTTGCTAGCCGATATGTGTTGTGCTTTGATACCTTAACGATAGTATAAAGACCATCCAATTTTGAGTCGAGCTTGCCAATGTTCTTGGACACCTCGACCTTGTTTAGAGCAAGGTCCCCAACCTTGAAACTGCGTGGTCAGACCCCTTTGTTGTAGTTCTCCACTATCTTTGATTTATATCATTGTATGGTGTTATAGGCTTCTTATCGTAGCTCATCGATGGTCTCCAAGTCGAGTTTTCTTTAAGATATGTTCCTAATCGGATTATAATGGATCACCCGAGTTGTATGTTGTATTAATTCAAAAGGGATAATCACTTTGGAACCGTAGACCAAGCTATAAGGGCTATGATCTATGGTTGTATGAGGGGTAGTTCAGTATGCCTATAACACTTTATAAAGTTCATCTCCCTAATTAGTCCAATCCTCTCTAGTTAGGCTTTGAGATAGTTGAGAATAATTCTATTCGTTACTTCCGTTTGGCTGTTAAACTGAGGGTTCTCAATTGAGGTAACGTGTTGGTGTATCCTTAAAGCTTTACACCAATTTCTCGTGCTCTTACTTTGAAATTAGGTGCCGTTGTCAGATATGAGGACCTTAGGGAGACTAAAATGGCAGATAATGTTCTTCCAAATAAAGCTTTTAATGACCGCATCGGTTATTTTTGGGACTGCTTCGCCTAGACCCACTTGGAGAAGTACTCGATTGCAACAATAATAAACTTTCCTTAGCCTGATGTCTTGGGCAAGACCCCACTATGTCAATCCCCTACTAATCAAATGGCTATGTGACCTGAACATTTACTATTGATGAAGTAGGCTGGTGTGGTATGCTCGAGTGGACTTGGTAGGATGGTTACCATTTGGCAAAGTCGATGGCATCCCTGAATAGTATTGGTCAGAAGTACCCATACATGATAACCTTATATGCCAGAGATCATCCTCCAGAATTATTCCTACAAATGCCTGCGTGGATGTCTTGTAAGACCTCATGGGCTTGGTCTGGGTCCCAGCACCTTAAAGGTAGTCTGAATATCAACCTCTTGTAAAGTTGATTGTGCTCATTGAGAGCAAATTTAGCTGCTTGACCTCTAAGCTTACATGCCTCACTTTTATCCTCAGGAACTGTGCCCTAACTTAGGTGGAGTTTTATTATATCTAGCCAGGAAGAAACGACTTCTTTAATGTTCTGGTTGAGAATGCCTATGGATAGTTTGTTTGCGACCAAAAATATTATTGTTTTGTCTTTCATCCCTAGACAAGGCGTCGGCATGCTTGTTCTTTGTTCGGGGTACTTGGCTGAGTGTGGATTTTTTGAAAGAGTGCTGTAACCTTTTCACCTTGGCCAAGTATTAGCTCATTGTAGAGTCTTTGGCCTCGAAGTTCCCCTCAACATATTTTGTGATGACCTAGGAATCCATGATTGCCCCCAACTGTTCAACCCTATGGTTTATTGCCATCCTCATTCCTATGAGGAGGGCTTCATATTCAGCCTGTTGTTGGTGATCGGATAGTCGAGCTTAATTGCAAAGTTGTACTCTTTCATTGATGAGGAGCGAAATGAAACACTTATTCTTTCTCCTGAAGTGGTTGTTGACCCGTCGACATGCAAAGTCCATAGAATAGGGTGTTACCATCCTAATTGGGGTGGTCGACCTGCTTGGTGATGAAATTGGCCAAAACATGTGCTTTTATAGCCATTCGGGATTGAAAAGTGATATCAAATTCTCTTAATTTGATAGCCAACTTGGTCAATCTTCATGACATGTTTGGCTTTGAAAGCACCTGTTTCAGTGGCTAGTTCATCAACATTATGATGGCATGGGACTGGAAGTATGGCCATAGTTTTTGAGCTACGGTGACCAAGGTGAGAGCAAACTTCTCAATCTCTAGATAGTTATGTTCTGTGAAGCGCCCCACTCAGGATAGCCATTAGTTTAGATGCCATTCTATTCAGTCTTAATTCAAAATCTATAACAAGTAACAGGCCCATCAAAAACATTTCAAACCTATCAGAAATTGTAGTGCATTTCAAACTTAATCAAACCTCAACAAGAGTCATTAGATATAGCAACTTGCTTTGACTTAATTTGCTTCCATAAAATACTATATACAAGCTTAGGTGATCCCACAACATGTAACGTAAGTACTCAATATATACCATCAACGGTTTCAAAATGTTCGACATAATATATACACCTTGCAGAAGTTAAATTCAAACATAATATATCACAACATCTTTGGGATTACAAAAACAACATGTCCAAGTATGCCTATTAGCAAATATACACGACCATTTTAATACAAAATCATACTCGCTGAGCTGATCGAAAGTCCAAGCTTATCATTTAGTCATGTCTGAGAAAATATAGAAGAAACGGGGAGATGGGGTAAGTCTAAAGGACTTAGTGAGGCATATTCATAATATAGAACAATAGGGATATGTCGGGGGAAAAATCAACCAAACAAATCATCAATTAACAACAAGGATAGGAACAGATCAGATATAGACAATTAATATCAATTGACAAATAGATCAATTATAGACAGTCAAGAACAATCACAAGGATTAACAAGTCCAAAGCTATTTGGAAGTACTAGCTCTAGGGTTGTGATTGTTGGCTCGAATGGCCCGAGATTGTCTCAACCAGATCTGTTTGGTAGGAATGGTTCATCTTAGCCGAATTAGTTTATGAGGAAATATGGACGGCTCATTTGACTTGGACAATAGCCCAATCTAGACCAAGAACTTCACTACCTTTGTTGCTCCACGAGCAGGGTGCAAACAATCAGACTACAGTCAAAATACAAATTAAAACAAAACAAACTTATTAGATTCACCCTGTTATTAGTTTCGGGCTTACGTTTTATTCCATGTACATAGTAGGGATTAACATCCTATTTCTAAATCCAAGAGTTTCAGACTTATAGGTTATCTCATGCACACAGTAGGGATTAATGTCTCATTCCTTAACTAAGTCATACGGGCTTACAACTTATCCCATGCACATAACAAGGATTAACGTCCCATTACTTATTTGAGAGTTCAGTGCTTACGGCTTATCTCATGCACACAACAGAGATTAACGTCTCTTTACTCCTATATTACAATCACAAATCATAACAGATAACAAAGTGGATGGATAATAGACAATCAGATAACTAATAGATGAGAACAGGTACAAAACAATATCAAGTATCGATCGAGATAAATAACAAGATAATAACAAGTACTGAATGGCAATAAGTATAAAACAAATAACACTCGAAAGTCTTGGGCACTAGAATGAACAAAAACTAACCCATCAAAGTGAAAACAAGTACTAACCCTCATAGGGGTATACAAATCAAGCAATCAAATATGATCAAGTGTACAATCAAGTACAGATCTCAAATAAACAAGCAATACAATTCAAACATTCACAAGCAGGTACAATCAAATAAGTTAACCCTTACAGGGGTTATAACACAAGAACATATAGATATAACAAGGCTAGGATAGCAGACCATCATCTTTGTAGTCTGAGAAAGAGTTACCACAATCTACCGTCTATTAGTCTATCGGATATACTTCTTCATCACCTATCCAAAAGAATATAATTATAGTCAAAATTCATATTTGACTCCCATCATCACTATCATGCTTATCATTAATCCAATTTCACTAAATAACCATATTAACATCATAGTTTAAAGCTTAAATGGCACTATCGATCTAATAATAACCAGTAAGATCGATTATTTTCCAATCAGTCTCGGTTTCATATCAAGTCTAATAACTAAGAAATAAGCAGTTCTTAATTACATAATCCTTCTCACTATATCATCCAAAATTCACAATAAAGGTCCAATTACTATCATTCGATTCTAAATCTATAAATCCACAAATTAAGGTTCAAATCCTTTAATTAACTCAATTAATTCCAAATTATCATATAACATAACAATATCTAGGCTACTAACTATAGGTATTCCTTGCATAGGGTTTCAGTGGCAATCACATATATATCTATTATACCTTGATCCTTATTGCGTGAACAAGATTCACAATTGAATGAACACAATATATATATACATCAAGGTACAACCAATTAAAGCTTAATTCTTAACTTTTTATTACCTAAATTGCTTATCAAAGCCTCAAAATCATGAACCAAAAGTACCACTGCAATCACCATGACAAGTTGAAAATATTATTTTGAGGTCACCAGAGCACCGTTTTCTGCTGCCGCCTGAAAACATGGCAGACACCATCCTGAGATGCTTTCCAACCTTCTGATTCCAAATATCTAATCAAATCCAAGTTTTGACACTGGGAACAGCCTCAAAGTCCACTCTAATGAGATTATTGCCACCACTCATCGTCGTTAGCTTCTTACCATTTTTTGTTGATGCCATTGCACTAATCTCCCATGCAAACCTACCTCTGTGACCTCTCTTTCATCTCTTCCAAATCCCAGCCCTAGAATTGAAGTTGACTACCAAAAAAGCTAAAACCCACCAACCGCCGCCCTTGAAGTTGTTATTGATCTCTTCTCACGGTAGCTCTCTGGTGGCCCTCAATTGTACATGTGGACATCAATGGAAAGCTGAAGGGATGGGGAACACAACTATGGTCTTGGTTTGTGAAAATAAGGGCTATTGATGGTAGTTGTTGGAGGTGAAGTTGGTTGTGGGTGGAGGAGAAAGAAAGAAAGAAGAAATGAAATAGAAATGGAGAATAAAATGCATTCTGCCAAACTTTTGTAAAATTGAAGTTTTCAATATTTCAAATTAGTGCCAAAGATTTCCAATTAGCCTCAATTGAATCCTTGCAAGCTTTAAAAATTATGATTTGACCCTGTTGACCAAGGCCCTACCATGTAAACCCCAAATTTCCTAATAGTTGTGCAATCAAGTCCTCAAAAATTACAAATTGGCCCCAACAGTTTCAAATAAAGTTAAATAAACTCTTCCAAATTATAAATTTAACCTCAAAACTTCTCATTTTCTTGCTATCAAGTCCTTTTATATTTTTTTTCGAGCTCTAAAATCTGATCAATAAATTTCGTAATTTCTAAATCCTTATTTTCCAAAAATTCCAAATTTTAGAGGTGTTACATTTTGGTCCTTACAATGCCTTACTATAGTAATAGATTAGTTGATGACTTTTGTCCCTAGTCGATGCCAGAACTAAACTAATTAAGGCCTCAAAAATAGCTAAGTAGAGGTGCAAAACTTCTCCTAGTTCTAGTTTAGCAAGCATGGCGGCGAGGATAAATATTGCTTCAGTTCGACTAGAGCCTGGTCACATTGTTTAGACCATTGAAAATCCAATTTCTTCGTGTTCCTGAGTATCTTTAAGAAAGGTAAGCTTTTGTCGACTAACCAATCGATGAACTTGCCAAGTGTTGTAATCCTCTCGACCAAACGCTGCACATCTCAAACTGTTTGGGATAGGCCAATATCCAATACTACTTGAATTTTTTGTGGATTTGCTTTGATACCCCTTTCACTAACTATGTAACCTAGGCACTAGCCTCATTGAACCCCGAAGGTATACTTATTAGGGTTTAACTTCATGTCAAATGCCTGTAGTATAGAAAATATTTTGTTCAAATCGAGTAGATGATCCTTGGCCTACTTTATTTTGACGATCATGTCATCAACATAAATTTCTATAGACTTTTCAATTTTATTTTTGAACATAAAATTGATCAGACTTTGGTAAGTTGCCCTTATATTCTTGAGTTCGAAAGGCATGACCATAAAATAGTATACCTCATTTAGAACTATGGAAGAGGTTTTATCCCTATCTTCTGGTGCCATGAATATTTGGTAATAACCTTGAAAGGCATCTATCAAGCTCAATAATTCACACCCAACAGTAGAATCAACTAGCAAATCTATATGAGGTAAGTGGTAAAGATCTTTAGAACAAGTTTTATTCCATTCAGTGAAATTATTTCACATATGCCATTTCCCCTCATTCTTGGGGATTAGTACAACATTACAAAGCCAACAGAGGTATTGGATTTCTATAATATATCCTATATCTAAGAGTTTGTTGACCTTTTCCTTGATGATTTGACACCTTTTTGCATTGAAAGTTCTCATCTTTTGCTTAGCTAGTTTGTATAAGGGGTTTATGTTTAGACGGTGTATAATGATGCTAGGGTTAATTTCCTGGAGGTTGGATGCCTTCTAGGTGAATACATAAATATTTTTGCATAGAAAATTGACCATAAGATACTCCATACGATGGCTTATATCACCCTCAATCCTAGTGGTCTTGTTGGGGTTCCCAAGCTTCGGCTAAATTATTTTGATTTCCCCTATGGGCTCAATCCTAGTATCTTCTAGCTTTCTTTTCTTACTCACTTGTCCCTCTTTGGGTTGGGCTACAAGGGCATCCCCTGAGGTCTTTGGTTATGGTTAGGTCTTCTACTTGTTGGACTCGATCAAAATAGTGTAACAATGCTATGCCTCTCCAATGTTGCACAAGAGCTCGCTAGTGCCAATCGGGGTTGGAAATTTGACCTTCATGTGGTAGGTTGAGATGACGGCTCAAACGTCATTCAAAGCTTGTCACCCAGTAATGACATTGTAGGCAAATAGGATGTTGACAACTAGATAGTTGATCATGAGGATTCTTCTAGAAGGGCTTCTCCAAATAATGTGGACAGGTTGATGGAACCCTTCGGGATGATTTTTGACCCCTTCAAAATCAATCAAGGATGTGAGAACGGGCTTAAATTTTAGTTGTCCTAAATTTATCCTCTTCAAAGTCAACAAGAATATAAAGTTGGCATAACTACCATTGTCGACCAGGACTTTTCTCACTTCAAAATTGGCAATTTCAACAAATACCACCATAAGGCAGTTGGTTTTGTGATCGACTTCTTTTTTTTCAATGTGGGTGAGGTCGACATTCATGAAAGAAACTGGCTCTACACTGGTGGAAAGTTGGTAAATAGTTTCGATCGGAGTGGGCTTGGTGGATTCTAGCCTCTGCTGGGACTGTCTCTTCATGGATTTTAAGTCCCCTCAGTTGGACCTTCTACAATCATATCAATAACTCCTCGAATGGATGGACGAGGGCCTTGGGCATGTTTCTTCCTTTTGTCTTCTCTCCTTGGGTTGACCTACCTTTCTCTATAGGAAGTCTGATCGATCTTGCCGCTTCTGGTCAGGCACTTTCATCTATATATTTCTTTAGATGGCCTTGTTGAATTAGCTTCTCAATTTCATTATGCAAATTAAAGTAGTCTTCGATATTATAACCTTTTTATTTGTGGAAAGGTAATATTTCTAAACTTTCTCATGGCCTCAGTTTTAGTCAACTTCTTAGGCTTTTTCAAAAGGTTATCATGTTAGATTGAAAATAATACTTCCTTCATCGGGAGATTGAGCGGGGTAATATCATAGAAGAATTTAGTGGGAGATTGACGACCCTCCATTTGCTGCCAGTCGTCTTTCTCTTTCTTCTTCTTCTTGTTAGTGTTAAGATTGCCAAATTTAAGCCTATTTATCTTCTCCTACATCATGTATCTTTTTGTCAGGTTAAGTAGCTCCTCCACTGATCAGGGTATTTCATGCACTAGGACATTGGCACATTCCTTATGTTTGAGGCCCAAGAAAACCACATCGATCAAAAACTCAAATCTTGGATTGTCAATTTTCAATATTTCAATATTAAATGTGGTGAAGAAATCATGAAGAGACTCTCCCTCATTCTATTTCATTGTGTGGAGGTGGGTGTGAGAAAGCTTTGCCTTTTTTCGACTGATAAATTGGTGAAGGAGTTTATCACACAGGTGATTGTATGAATAAATTAACGCTAGCTCAAGTTTAACAAACCAGTTAAACATGATGCCCTAGAAGGTAGTGACTAGTCTCTTTGCATGTATGTGCTCATTGTAGCCAAGCAACTGCATCATTTGCTTAAATTGCATCAAATGCTCGTTTGGGTCCGATGAGCCATCATACCATGGGAATCCTGTTAGAACTTTTGCATTGACGATGATGAGCTCATTTATTATCTCCTGGATAAACGATTACCCTTTCTCCTGATAGACCTCTGGGGACCATCAAGGTTGGGGATCCTCTCAGTATTTCTTCTCAAAATCTCTTCTAGATACCTGTTCAATTGCTGAACTTAGTAGGAAACTTCCTCCCACTTTTCTCGATTCGCCTAGGTCATGTTTCTATCTACTTAGGGTCTCGTGCACTTATCCCTATCATGTTGTAGGCTCGAACGAGCCAAGCGAATGATCAACCAAATTAGCAATCTTCTCTCAAGGGATTGGTCTCGAACGCTCGATCTTATCACACTATGGGGCTTGAATGGGCTAAGCATAATGATCAACAGAATCATCAATCTTTTCTCGAAGGTTAGGTCGAGTCTCTTCTTCAGGGGAAAGTTTAGGGCTGACTTTGCGTCTCACTAGTGTTCACCTAGATTCTAGTTGATTGCAGCTATCTATAGGTAATCTCTCCTCGGGAGGCAGGGGTTGCGAAGTTGCATTAACTGTTGGGGCCGGTGGCGCTGCATGTCAATTCAAGATAACTGATATTTTCAGGTTGGAAAGATTTGCTGATGCAGTGCTGAGAGCGGCCAATGGCCAGGCTGCAGCATTCATCCCGTTCGGTTGGGGTACCCGGATTTACATTGGCCAGAACTTTGTAGGGATAATTATAATTTTAGTTTTCAAATATAACCACTTATTCATTTTTAGTTTTTGAACAATCTTGAATTACACTTTTGTCCTTCAATTGCCAATTATTTGATAATTTTCGTCCTTGCCATTATTTCAGGCGTCAAAACTAACAGAACTTGATCACGTGCTATGCATATGACTGGAAAAATTATAATTTTGGTTCTTGAACATAATCACTTATTTGCTTTTCATCCTTGAATAATATCGAGTTATTTTTTTGGTCCTCAAACTGTCAATTTTTTAACAAATCTCATCCTTACGGTTACTTATGTCGTTAAAGCTGATAGAAAGTGACCATGTGACATGCACATAACTACTCTTATAGGGTAAACAACATATTTTCAGGCTGGAAAGATTCTTTCAACTTTACTTGTTTACATCTTTGCCATTTTCCGATACCTTATTATAACATGCCAACATCTATTTGGAGACTGAAAAATTTGAAATATTGGGACTGACTAGTTAGTTATTGTGGAAAAAGATTAATTCAAGGATAATTAAAAAAGAGAGTGATGGAAAGAAAGCTATGAGCTGAAAAAAGCTCTTGAAAATGGGTACAAAAATGACTTTTATGCAAGCAAACAATAAAGATGGATAAGAGAGAGACTATGTATGTTGAAGACTTGTCTCTCTGATAGAAATGGAGGATTAAAGATCAAGATTCCAAGCTTTGGTAGAAATGGAGGGTCAATTTTGTTTGAAATTGAGAAATAAATGAAGTTACCCACTAGTCTAAAGTTTTTTTCATGCGAGAGTGGTCATGTGTGTGTCACATAACCACTTTCTGTCAGTTTTAATAGCACAAGTAATGGCAAGGATGAAATTCGTGAAAAAAATGGTAGTTTAAGGACAAAAAAATGTAACTTAAAATTATTTAGAAATAAAAATCGAATAAGTGACTGTGTTCAAGGACCAACATTATAATTTTCCCAGTCATATGCATAGCATGTGACCAAGTTCCATTAGTTTTGACACCTAAAGTAACAACAATGACGAAATTTGTTAAAAAATTGTCAATTTGAGGACAAAAGTGTAACTCGAGTTTGTTTAGGAACTAAAAGTGAATAAGTGGTTATGTTTGAGGACCAAAATTATAATTTTCCCGAACTTTGTAATAATGGAAGCCAAAATATTCTTGGTGATGATTTTGCAATTTCACGTGGGAGCTTTCACCAGAATATATATACGCGCCCCTATGCTCCTTTCAGCATTCAGCCCTAGCGTGGTGCTCCTCTGCCGCTCCATGAAATCTAGCCCTGTTTTCTTGTCAAATAATGTTGTTTGGTCATTATGCATAGGCTACATTTATGCCTTTATCGTTGAGTGTGAAACTTCTATTTATGTCAATAAAATCTAAGTCATGATTGAGTATAAGTGGGAACGAGGATGTACTTATATTGCTGATGTGAGTTTGGAAGTGATTCTTTTAATTGGTTGAGGTACGGTTCACATTAGGCATGGATATTATGAGGTTGAATAGTCCAAAATGATAGAACTTGAAATTGTAGAAAAGTTGTCAGGTGTGGCCCAACAAAAATCCTCTAATGCTCATTTAAGGGTCGGGAACTATCTAGGTAAATTTGAGAGAAAAAAGTTTGGAATATAGATAACATACTTGAAAAATATCATGGGCCAAATAGTTATATAATGGCTAATCTGGCATAATTTAGAACATCCATATCATTTAGGATCAATAGTAAGTGAGGATTTGATCGAATCAAACTCGGGTCTCATGAACTAGATTAAACTAACAAAAAGATATGGATTCTGCCAGATTCAGGTAATGAACTAGATTTGACCTGATAACAAAAAGACACAAATCCCGTTGTTCAATAGTATTTTAACTTTTCTAAAGCCCTCTCATCAAACTTCATGCTTTGAGAAGTGACGTTTCTATCTATATACGAATTCTCAGAAACTGAGAAACATTAAGCAAAGCCATCATCTCTTGGTTTGCGAGAAGTGGAAAAGGGAATACAGGGAAATTCTTTACCTGAGTGTTCCATAAGCCAGTCTTGTGCAGCAGGTTTAGCAACTACAGTATTTCAGAATGGTTAAAAGTTGAGTTGCAGAATCTGTGGCACCAGAATAAACCTGGAAATAAAAGAGTAAGCTTTGTAATTTTCTCTTTACAATTTGAGCCAATATTTGAACAATTTGTGCAAAATCTCATTAACCAGCCTCCATTAGTGACAAATGTGATTAATTAATCACAGTTATCAGAAAGTGTGACTTTAACACTAATTTAAGGAAAAAGAAATAGATATGAATAAATAGAAAATTTCATCTTATATGTATAAGAAATAATTGATTAATCATATACCTAGGGCTGTCAATGGGTCGAATTCGGAT
>JACGDI010003462.1:1250431-1269779 GCA_014898725.1 Jacaranda copaia | reverse complement strand
GTATCATAGGTTTAACAGTACGCAAGTCCAACATCGTAAATGCAGAGGTGGAGTTTTCTTCATCATACTATGTAAAAAAGAAATTTTTTTCATATACTATGGTAGTTATCACACATACATTAAAATTTAATTTGCAAAAATAGTCCTACGAGTAGTTTACGAATTTCAATAGTTTGAGCATCGAGCAATTACTTGAGATATTCGACCATACACAAAATAATTGGTTATATATAGTATAATTTTTCTATTATTTGTTACTCTCATTCTCAGTGAATACACCTATAGACTACTATCCATAACTCCTTTCTCTCCATTTATGCTCCCAATATAATCAACTGTTGCTTTATACATGCAGAAACAACATGCCACGGTGGCTGGTTCCATAAGATGAGAGTGTAAAATAAGCAAAGTTGCTCTTGTTTATAACAAACCTTGGTGTTTTTATCATCCTAAATGATTATATATTTTCTTTTTGAGCATCTTAAAATAAAATTTTAATATTTAAATATTTGTTTCGAAATTACCTTCATTTATATTACTAATTGTAAATTAATACTTCTACGGACAAATAAATAAAAATTCATAAAATTATATTTTTACAATTTTTATCTTAAAACTCTCCTAGAGATCACAATAAACCAAAAGCAATGGGATGAAGGGATTTCATTTCTTTTCTTTTCCCTTCTTTCTTCTTTTTGATTGAGATGTTTCAGGGATTTTGATCTGGTCAGAAATTACAAAGTAAAATCTGGTAAAATTCATATAATAAAACTAAATGGTCCAAGGTAGCATGGGAAGTGGGCAGGTTGGCGTCAGTAAAGACAATTACCAAAAAGGTTTATATTTATATATACTTGGTAATATTTAACCATATGAGGAGAGACTGAAAATATGATTGATTGATATATATATATATATATATATATATATAAGGTCCTGCTTTTGAAATCTTCACCACATAAAAGGATGGGGGTCAATTATGTTGTTTTAGACAGACAATTGTGCTGCAGGCCTAGGCCACGACCAAAAAGAATACAAATTAAAATTGGCATTTCTGTAGAATATCAAAAGCTATTAACCTGGAGATAATTTCTAATAGTTGCTTAAAGGAAAAAACTAGTAAACTTATATTGAGTGACGATGTAAAAACTTTCATAATCATATATATCAAGTCATAAAAAAAACTATTATAATAATTCCACAAATTTAATAGTGAGAAGAATTGCGCTTAAGTTATTGTCATTAATAACTAGCGACATGTATATACTAATGACAATTATTTACATATATTGTAGCGAAATTTTTTTGTTATTACTAGATTGTCATTATATATTTATTACTAATTGTTAATAGTAATAATTTTCACATGGGAACTTAATTTTTGTCACTAATATTACTCCTTTTTGTAGCTAGTGAGTAATATCTTTCGACATCCATTCTGAAAACCATTTGAGTTTACATAAAAATTTAGGTTATAATTGAAAATGTGAGTTTTGCATCCAATAGTATCAAGTTATAATTATTTTACTTTACGTCAAATGATAATTTCAAAGAGCTTTATTTTATTTTATAAAATGGAAGTTGCAAATATCATAAAAAAAGATGTAAGTGCAATAAATTTAGAATAGGGAAAGTAGTTTAAGTGCTTGATAATAACTTATGACATGAGAAGAGAAAATATTATAATAATAATGTTGTTATCCTGCACACTACAGAAACATTATCAGAAATCTGCCCACCACACAAGTGATGTGCTCGCGCAAAGCGTGCGCAAATAACAGCACCAAATTCATTCTTAAGCCGAAAAGATTAGCCAACCAAAAATCTATTTTATATATATATCGTAGACTCGTAGTACTTAATTAATAATAGAATGGCCGGGATAGTATTTAATCCTTTCTATTTGTTCAATATATAAATATTTAAATTAAAAAATCTCTATGCTAATTTTGATGGTATTGGAATATTACCCAAAGAATAAGTGCTAGAATCCGACGCCCAGATGGCTCGGCCACTCCTTTTTCAAAATGCATTTTCGACTCTAGATTAAAACTTTTGGCATCCAAATGGGCTTATTTTGAATTTTTATATGTTTTTATACTAACATCTTATAAATTTTAATATTTTATTTTATTTAAACACTTCAAGAGCTCATTATTTTAAATAAAATTTAACATCCTATAAGTTCCAAAACATATTATATATAAAATGTAAAAACTTATAAGATCTTTGAAATAAGTCAGCCAAACATACTTGAACTTTAATTTACAACCTAATTTTGTGGAAGCTAGCATGCTTGTTCATTTTAAGCCATTAGACTTACACGATATGAGTTTTGATGATGAAGAGACTATTGCGCCTAATGAAGCTTACCCATCATGAAACTTAAAACATTTATTCCTTGACTAGACTACTCGTATTGAAGTGGCAAGAATTGTTATAGATGATGATCCTCCAAGTGCAACCATTAATGAAAAAGTTGAAGATGATATTGAGAATATAGTTCTATAGTAGGAATGTATGATTATATTCTTATGTCTTTTAAATGTTTTTATAAGATACTTGTGTTCATGCATCTGTTTATGTCATTATGTGAAATGGTGAATTCTAGTCTTCATTTTACTTTCATAATGATTTTTACATACTGAATTTTTTACTAGAACTTTTTAATCTCATAATTTTGCACATCTATCTATGCCAAAGAGACATGCATGCATCTAGGTGTTAGTTTATACCTACTTAGCTTCATGCTGATGAGTCGAAGGGACATGAGTGATATTGCTATTCATAGTGAATTAGTAGTTGAGCTAGGACCTTCTACTCATTATTCATCCAGTGCACATGATCATTCCAACCCATTTACTCAGTCCAACTAGTGCGACCAACTCAATCCACTCTCTTATAAGATAAAAGTATTATAGGTACTACACTCCTGTTAGTTTGATAGGAATGTAATTTACTAATTTATTAATGGTTTTTATTTAATACTCTTAAGTAAGTTATATTTTACTAAATGATATTATTTTGTTGATGTTGTTTTACTTATTAGATGAGAATGTTGGAGTGAAAGAAACACATCTTAGAGTGTAAGACGTGTTTTTTGCTTTCTTCCATTCAAAGATTATCTTAGAATGGAATTGGGAGGGCAAACCTACTGGTGATGTAGCTGGTCCAGTAGGACACATTGCTAGTAATTTTAATAATTTTGATCCCTATTAGTCACAAAAAGTGGACTAAGGTTCCATCAAAGCTATAGAAAATAAGTATGAACCAATTTAATAAAGATAAGAAATATATTTATTTGGACGAATTTTATTTATGATGGTTTACTATTTAATAACTTAAATTTTATTATGTTTGTTTTAAAGGAAAGTTTGGACTCTATGATGGACCGAATGAAAATTACATTATAGGAAATTTAGGAAAGGAAATGGAGGACAACCAAATGAGGTTGTTTAAAGAAAACTATGAGCAATCTCCCCATTTAATCATGAAGGAAATCCATAGGACATGTCCTTGGAAAAGTAGGCCTATTTTTTGAGCAATAGATTGAATGATTCAAAATATTAGAAATTTTAAAGCAGTACTTACCATTTATTGATATTGTTATTTTTTTTCAAATTATTCAAGAAACGTGTATTGAAAGTACTTCTAGTTGATGCTAACGAACAATTCCTTACATTCTTGGGTAAAAAACACTAGCCACAAAGAAGAAGAACATAATATAATTCATTTTCTTTTTGTTAGTTTTTAATACTAAAGTAATTATTTCATATTATTACTAATTGGGTACAAATATTAAGAAATTCAAACCGAATGATCTTATAGCATAGCGAAATTTTATACTATTGTCCACAAGAAAAAGATGGTTCTTGTCAATAATGAGGCTAGCCAAAACCTTGTTGGTGCAATATGTTGTATACTATTTTGTATTGTTATAGAAATGATGTATATTATAAGATTTGAATGTTTGCATAATATTTCATGTATAGAATATATAGAAAGAATTACGTGTGGCTCAAATTAGTTCCAAAAGTGATGCCTATGCCATCTTTGGGAAACCCAAGACCTGTTCATGGAGTGGAATTTGGTGTCCACCCATCTTAGATCTTTGGATCAACTAGCCGTTCTAAAAGGTGTTCATATAGTCATTGTGCATCTTAAATGTTCGAGTTGAATGCGGTTACTACATTTAGGGATGTGGAACTCAATAATGCCTTTACTATTTCAACACTTTTGAGGTTAATTACCAGGTGATCTTCCCAACATCAAACAAGTAAATTAGTCAATGGGAATAGTTGAAATTGGTCTTTTCAGATCTTATATAGATTCCACAAGGAAATTTTCAAAAATCATAAATAGCATTTTACAAGCTAGCAACTATTTATCTACTGTAGCCAAAGAGTGTGAGTTGAATGGCAGAAGTTTAATATTTGCTTTAAAATTTTGATAGAGTATTAAATCATCATGTATATGATAAATATTTGAACAAAAGGAGGTAGGAAAAAAAAATAAAATTATTCATGCTAATTTTGGAATTGAAAAATAATCGTTGAGGTTACAAAAATCACAGCTACATTGAAAAGAAAAATAAAACACATTGCGGCAGTTCCTTAACCGCTACTACATCAAAAATTCAAAAATAAGTTGAAAATTATTGTGGATGATTAAAAATTAAAAAAGCTATGAAAATTATTCTGACAATTCTCATATTGCAGTGAAAAATTTAAAATCCTTGTGGCGGTTTTGTAATTGCCACGAAAGAATAAAATTTAAAAAAATAAAATAACATAAAATCAATCATGGCGGTTGTAAAACTGACACAATCTTCTAAAAACCTTTGGGAAAATTTTAGTGGCGATCATTCTGGGGGCTGCTTAGGACCAAGTACAATGCATTTCCGACACACGTACTGGTTGTTCCCCAACCACCACAGTAGTCATTTAGAGACGGTTGAAACTGTCTTCAAATGTTGCATTTTATGTAGGTATTCATTGTTTTATTACTTATTATGATACATGTGTAGATATATGGATCCACAATTGATTAGATTTTAATTTTATTTTATTTGTACAATATTTCTTATCTTGTAATTTTGTTTATTGCACACAAAAAAAATTTTGCTTACAAATTTTGGCACGTCCAGTGGGACGATCTCTAACTTTCATCTTTTTCTTTCATCAAGATTGAAGTATCATGACTGTCAATAAGGCTACAGTAATGGATATTACTGCCTCAAATTTCTCAAGTATTGGAGTAAAAAGTGTTGGCATCATCACAAGAAGTATGTTCAAGAAATTGCAGTCATCTTCAAAGGTAGCTCCTTTACTTGCTGTGGAAAAGTTGTTGCCACATTTTATTTATATGAATAAAGACAATGAAGGATCAAAAGAAGAATTTGCATCATCCATTCCCCACTCAACATCAAATTCCTCAAGCATGGTGAGGGTGATGGTAACAAGTACTGCAACCTTGGAGAAACAAATTACAAATTTGATGAAGGCTATTGAAGGACTCACGAAACATGTCCAAGAGTGAGACTTCTAAATATCTAAATTGATCGTCAAAGTGGACAATTGTTAGACCCAAAAATGTTGGATTCGATCAAACATGCTTGGTGGTGCTTGACTGTGATCGATCAATATGTTAGACAAGCAGAACAAGCTATGGGCGCTTGCTAGGACCAAACAGCGTGCTGTGCGCTAAGGGGTGGAGCTAATAAATAAACTTGATGAACCTTAGCGGATGCGTGTGTGCACGGGGTTGGGCCGTGCGCACACTTTTGAGAAGCTTGATTGAACGTTGAGCACACTCGTGTGGGACATAGTGGGACAACGTGTATATTTGCTCAACACTTAATGGAACAGTGTGTGTATTTGCACAAAAGATTGAGTTAGGAGCAATACTTGGGCACAGCTGAGTGGAGTAGCTCGCACAAGCAACAAGTTGGTGCATACAGATGGGCAACGACATGTGTGGCAATACGTTAGCGAAATGGGCTTACCTAGCAGACAGCCTAGCAACATGTTGGCAAAACATGGTGAGTTCATGCTGATGTGGGCGACAGCTAATCGAGTATGTTAGAAGACTATTTTCGACAGAGAGAAAAGCAAAGTAGTAGAATAGTTGTGGTTGACTTTTCTGATAATCGCCCAGGATAATTGGCACAAGCAAGCTACAATGCAGATAATTGCTCAGCACAACTGCTTAGGACACCTGACAGCTTTTATCATGGCGTTGCCACATGTTAGCTATTGATAGGCTGGCTCCTAGCAATGGGGGATGTCTACTATAGCTGATTGTACTAGACGGTATTTAAGTTATTTGACCTCATAGTTTGCACAAGTTCGAATTAGATAGTAAGTTAAACTTGTGGTAGACATTGTGTAAAGGCATTGGCATCTTGTGTATTACATTGTTGGGTTAATACAAAGTTAGGATTGGTTTATGTAATTCATGTATCCCTTATGTTAATTTCGTTGCATGCTCAAACGATTATGATGTTGCCTTGCTTGATCATTATGTTGCCTAACTCGTACACTTGCACTAAACTGGGTACATAAGTAAGCTGACTAGGCCCTTAGCGGGTCTAGGCCACACAAGGGCTCATAAAAGTGGGTGAAAAATTTCCTTATGACAAGTGGTATCAGAGTCTGGCTTCACGCTATTTTAAGGGGAATTGACATGAGTTTAGGTTCTGTGCAGGCTTTGAAATGAGAAATGATGGCGGATCAAAGTTTAAAAGAAGTAGTTCTTGGCTTAGAGGTAAGAATACATCGGATAGAGGCATTCCTTGGGTTGCCAACTGAAGCTCAAAGGGTTTCTCTCTTTAAGCAAATCCAAGAATTACAATAAACAATTGGGGGTTTGCAAAAAATAGTGGTGAGTTGGCCTAAAATTGTTGATCGGAAGGTAGTTTCGACTATTGGAAATATGGCAACATTCACTAAGGCCATTGAGTTGAAGCTTGAGTTGGTTAATATTGAATTGATGGTATTGAAGAAGGCTACTGCAGTGAGTGTGGCTGACGACAGGGCTTCTCTGTTTAAGGTTAAGGTGCCAAATCCTAAACCCTTTGGCGGTGAGCAGAATGCCAAAGATCTTGAGAATTTTCTGTGGGATATAGAAATCTATTTCGAGGCTGCTAAGATTCTAGAATGGGAAAAGGTGTCCATAACTACTATATACTTGAAGGAGGATGCCAAATTGTGGTGGTGAACTTATTTGTCGGATGAATCAGTTGCTAATTGAGGATGGATTAAAACTTAGGAGGCACTGAAAGGAGAATTGAAGGAGCAAGTTCTAGCCTGCAATATCTCATGGGTTGTGAGGAAAAGTTTTTGAAACTTGAGACACATAGGGATGGTAAAAGAGTATGTTTCAAATTTTAGTTCTATTATACTTGACATGCGTGATGTGTTTAAGGATGACAGGTTATTCAATTTTATGGCGGGGCTACAACTTTAAGCTTAAATCATGCTAAGGTGCCAAGGAGTCAAATAGTTGTACTCAGCTATGGCTACTGCCAATAGATTGGTGAACTATCAAAATATCATAGGCCTAAATCGAGAACTCAAAAAGAAAGATATTGGGAAAGATAAGGGCAAAGCAAAATCAAATGGAAAAGAAAAGAAAAAGGAAGGATCCGAAGCAGTGGGTACCTAGCCAAAAAAGAAAAAAATAGGGTACTTCATTTGCGGAGATCACCACAGAATGTGAGAATGCCTTTAGCAGAATGACTTAATGTATTGATGGGAGAGAAGATTGAAACAAAAACTAAAGGTGAGATATAACTAAGAGTCTGTGCTCTCCAACTATTGAATACTTTTGACGGGTAAGTTCATTTCAATTAAGAATAAGAGACTAATGTTTGTTCAAGTGTTGGTAGATGGTAACCAAGTTAAAACAATGGTGCACTTGGGGGCCACACATAGCTTTATTTTGGAGAAATAAGCCCAAAGGCTGGGACTTAAGATGGAACTCATTCCAAACTAGGTCAAAGTTATAAATCGAAAGCCTGAGACGGTGAAAGGTGGGGCCATTATGGATTTGAAAGTGGGAAATTGGTAGGGATAAAGTAAACTGATGGTTTATTGGTTAGATGAATTTGACATAATTCTTGGTAGTGATTTCTTGATTAATGCAAAGGCCGTGGTTGTCCCTTATTTGGGTAGGTTGATGATCCTTTATGATAAAAAAAAACCTTGCTTTATGCAAGTTGAATGGATTAACTCCGAAAAAAAAGCGAAAGAAGTCAGTTAATGGGATTGATGAGATTGGACTAATACATGCTAAGGGTGCTGCTTCATCAACATTAGGCAGTGATGGTGGCATTTGCCAAAAAAATGGTAAAGAGAGTTGACCTTCTTTATCATATGCGGTGAAGTTAAAAGCTTAACCTTACACCTAGGTTAAGTATTGGCATTGGCCAAGGTAAAGAGCTTGGCAATGTTCAAGCAATAAGTCCTATGCTGGCTTGGTGCAACATGAATAAACGTGAGGTCTGTACAATGTTGCTTTTGATTAAAGTTACTAATGTGTTTATTTCCAGACTTGCAGCTTAACATAGGTTTGAATAATATTGTAGTACAAGTGGGGGTATGATTCCTTCTATCCGACGAGGGTGTTGAATTTCTCAAGTGGGGGTGGTGTGTTAGACCCAAAAATGTTGGATTCGATCAGGCATGCTTGGTGGAGTTTAACTATGATCAATTAATATGTTGGATAAATAGAATAGGCCATGGGCGCTTGCTAGGATCGGGCAACATGCTGTGCCCTAAGGGGCAAAGCTAATAAACAAACTTGATAGATCCTGATAGATGCATGTGCGTGCAGGGCTGAGCCGTGTGCACACCTATGCGACAATTGACTAAATTGTACGCACACTCGTGTAGGACTTAGTGGCATAATATGCACATTTGCTCAACATTTGATGGGACAGTGTGCGTATTTGCGCAAAAGATTGAGCTGGGACAGAGACTTGGGTGTAGCTGAGCGGAGTGGCACATATAAGTAACAAGTTGGCGTACACGAATGGGCAATGGCACACATGATAACAAGTTGGGGGAACGAGCTAACCTGGTAGATAGCCTAGCAACATCTTGGCAAAATGTGGCAAGTTCATGCCAATGTGGGCAGTAGCTAACCAAGTATGTTGGCAGATGATTTTTGGCAGAGAGGAAAGTAAAATAGTAGGATGGTTGTGGCTAACTTTTCTAGTAACCGCCGCCTAGGATAGTTGGCACAACAAGCTACACTACAGATAACCACTCGACATAATTGCTCAGGACACCTGGCAGCATTTAGCATAGCTTTGCCACGTGTTGGTTATTGCTAAGCTAGCTTTCTAGCTGTGGGGGATGTCCACTGTAGTTGATTGTACTATATGGTATTTAAACTATTTGACCTCACAGTCTACACAAGTTAGAACGAGATAGTGAGTTAGACTTGTGGCAGACATTGTGTGAAGGCATTAGCATCCTATGTATTACATTGTTTGGTTAATGCAAGGTTAAGATTGGTTCCTATAATTTATGTGTCCCTCATGTTAATTCCACTGCATGCTAAAAAGATTATAATGTTGCCTTACTTGATCATTATGTTGCGTAACTCGCACACTTGCACTAAATTGGGTGCACGAGCAGGTTAACTAGGCCCTTTATGGTCCTAGGCCTCAGAAAGGTGCATAAAAGTGGGAAAAAAATTTATGTGAAAAATTACCCCTATAACAACAATCTTGATGCCAGTTGTATGCTAGGGAAACAAATTGAGGCTCAAGAAAAAGGTAAAACGACTGCAAATAAAGAACTACAAGTTTTCTCTAATGGACTAGTTTCCATTAACCCATTGAAGGAGTTTATTATGGAGACTATCAAAGAAAAGTTTAATAGAAGTTCTAAATTGTTTATGACTTACTCTAAGCCATATACTCAAAGAATTGATAACTTAAAAATGCCAATCGGTTACTAGTCCCCAAAGTTTCAACAATTCAATGGCAAAGGCAACCTAAAGCAACATGTGACTCATTTCATTAAGACTTGTAATAATGCTGGGACATATGGAGATCATCTAGTCAAGCAATTTGTTCGATCATTAAAGGATGGTGCTTTTGATTGGTATATTGACTTGGAGGCATGCTCCATTAATAGTTGGGGGCAATTGGAACAAGAGTTCCTCAATAATTTCTATAGCACTCGAAGGATAATCATCACGATTGAACTTACCAACTCTCACCTATGGAAAGAAAAACCTATCATTGACTACATCAATCACTGCAAAAATTTGAGTCTTAACTGCAAAGATCAATTTTCGGAGAATTCAACAATTGAGATATGTATTCAAGGAATGCTTTGGAGTCTCTACTACATACTTCAAGGAATTAAACTAAAAACTTTTGAAGATTTGGCAACTCGTGTACATAATATTGAAATGAGCATAAATTTTGATGAACAAAAAAGATTCAAGTGATGCCGGTGATGATGAAGATGCTAGGGGCAATTAATTTTCATCTTCAAATTTCATATGCTCCTTGATATAAGCCTAAACTATCAATAATGTTCTTAGATAAGAGCATAAACTATCTAAAATTTTGAAGTCTCCATGTCTCCAAATCCATGACTCAAGTCTTCTAGTTTTCAAATTCAATACTCAAATCTTCAAGTCTTCAAATTCAAGACTCAAATCTTCAAGTCTCCAAATTCAAACTCAAGTTTTCGAGTACAAACTCAAGTCTCCAAGTCTCTAAAATTCATAACTTAAGTTTGCTAGACTTCAAGTCAACACTCAAATCTCTAAGTCCCCAAGTTCAAGAGTTAAAATTTTGAGTCCCCAAATCAGGGACTTAAGTCTCCAATTTTTCAAATTCAAGATTATATCTCAAGTCTTCAAGTATTCAAGTCTAGACTCAAGTTTCAAAGTTTTTAAATTCAAAACTCAAGTTTGCAAGTCTCTAAATCCATTACTCAAGTTTTCAAATTCAAAACTTAAGTCTCCAGATATCCAAATTCAAAACTCAAGTCTTCAAATTTCCAAATCAAAGACTAAAATCTTCAAGTCTTCAAGTCCAAAGCTCAAGTTTTCCAATTCTAAATGCTTCTAGATACTAACATAAACTATCTAAAATTTTTAAATCAAAGTTTTTCCATGTGCTCTTTGATAAATATTTAAACTGTCAATAAGGCTTCCAAATATGAGTATAAATTATCTAAATACTCAAAGTGTCCCCCATGTGCTCCTTGATAAGAGCTTAAACTTTCAATAAAGCTCCTAGGTACGAGTATAAACTATTTAAATATTCAAATTCTCCCCATGAGTATAAATTGTCAGTCAAATTCAAGTGAACTCCTTGACACGAGTATAAAAGGTTTATTCAAGTTAAATATGCTCCTTGACACATGAGCCTAAACTGCATGTTACTCTTGGCTTGCATGAGTATAAACTGTGTACAACACTCTCTTCAAAAGGATATTTACTTTGAGTTATGTTATGACTTAATCCTTTTATTGGACACCATAGCTTAAGGAACGCTTGGAGGATTTTTGGTCACAAACACAATTGAAAAAATGGTGAGAAAAAGAAAAAATTCTCAAATACTTCAAGTCTTGCCTCTTTCGTGGATTATTGACATATCTTTCGCCAGCCCTTAAGTGGAGACGTTTGTAGACATATTAATTTTGTCCAATTAAAGAGTGACACGTATAAAATAATATTCTAGTTATTAATTCAAAAATTTCTATTTATCTTGAAATTTATTAAATTTAATTTCAAAAAGATAAATAGTTAATTTTAATTAATAATTTAGTATTTATTTTATGCTCAAATTGAATATTGATAAGTGTCAAAGATTAAGTGCCTATGTCTATGAACCAATCAAATTGAAGATATTTGATATTATCTATTGATATCTAATATTATTTTTTGATATTTGATATTACTTTATTAAAGAGATAACTATCAAAGAAATTCAAGTTAGTCTAGAAGTCTCCCATCAAACATCTATATAAAAGGAATGACCAAAGCTCATTCCACACACAACACAACAGAAATTCCAACAAGTGAAAGAAACTTTGAAGGATTTCAGTAATTCTCTCAATCAAATTTAAGAAGATCCATGACATTCAAGGCATTATTCATGGAGCTCATCATATTCTAGCGCTTGATTCAAGATTAAGGTATGGAGCCCTGGAATTGACATTAATTTATTCAAATTAAATTTAAGGAGATCCACGACATTCAAGGCATTTTTCGAGGAACTCATCATATTTTGGTGTTTGATTCAAGATTAAGGTGCGAAGCCCTCGAATTAACGTTATTTTCTTCAAATCAAATTTAAGAAAATCCATGACTTTTGAGGCATTCTTCGCAAATATCATTAAATTCAAGATCGTATTTAAAAAGAAAGAATTAGAGGATTATATTAAAAATTGAATCTACAATTAATATATTTTAATTTTATTTTATCTGTATAATATTTCTTGTCTTGTAATTTTGTAATTACAGACAAAGAAATTGGCACTTACAATGTGCACTTGTGTGATTGTAGTTTTACAAAGCCACTATGCATTATTTCAAAACACAATAAGACGATTAAACCAAAAGAATAGGCACGCAAACTAATTAACCTTACTATTGAAAAGAAAAGAAAAACATAATTACAATTTCCTCGGTACGAGTGGAGCACCATACTGCGGATGAATGGTGACATCAATGAATGGGGCGTGCGCATAGGTTGGCGAGAGCTCAAAGGAGACGCTGCGCAAAAGCATTGCTATGAATATTTTGGTCTCCAATAAACCAAAATTCTGAGCGATGCAAATCCGAGGACCCCATCCGAAAGGCATATATGCCGCCGTTGCACCTTTAGCTGCTTTCGCCACTCCTTCCGCAAACCTTTTGGAGTTGAATTCTCCGGCGCCTTCACCCCATATTTCAAGGCTCCGATGTAGAATAAGTATTGGACATGTTAGTAGTGTGTCTTTTGGTATGATGTATTTCCCTAACTTTGTTTCTTCGGAAACAACGCTGGAGAATTCCATGGTTGGTGGATGTAGCATCGTCTCGTTCAAATCATCATTACATATGTGTTTTCGGATAAATCATTGTATATGGTTATTATAATATCAAATTATATTATGACAAATAGTTGGAGTTCACATATATTAAATGGTATAGTTTTAGGTAGTCGTATTACTATGACTTACATTATTTAATTATTGTAAATATAATTATTAGTATTAGTGAATATTCAATATTTTACTTATTATAATACTATCACAAAAAATTACTATATAATTTAAAATAGTCAATATAATTAGTACATAATATTAGAAAATTGATATAATAATATAAATTTTGTCCTTCTCATTGATGTTGTTATTTCAAATTTATATTAATATTATCATTATTTATCGCTATCACAATTATTAACTAAATTATAGCTAGTATGTTTTAAGAAATATCAAATGAAAGAAAATCTCATCAGCCGGCTTGCTGAACTTTGAAACACTTACATTTGTACTAAACTTAGTTGGCTCAAAAAGTAAGTTTAAGCTCCAGATTACCTCGAACTCAAACAAACCAATTAACTTGACTCGAGTGTCGAGCTAATTCACTATTGAAGTTGCAAGCTGGCTGCACTCATCTTACACTGTAATATATATATATATATGTATGCATAAATGTACATATATACATACACATTGAAAGAAACCTCAAATACTTACTATTTTTAGTTTGCACAAGCCATCAAAAAGTGATCTCATTTTTTTAAACAAGTACTTGTAAAACCTCGTCTCTAGCACGAACTTGCCAGTTCTGGTGAACTGAAAGCAAAATCATGGCCCAACACAGCATATTAGAACTTGTCTCATAACCTGCAAAGAAAAATATCTTGCATTGTCCAATCACATCCTCGTTAATTCTCCTACGATCACTGTTCTTTGTAATTTTCCATCGTGCAATTCCTCCATGAGCACATCCAGTAAGTCCAGATTACCACCGGCTGCTCCTGCCTTCGATCTCTTTTCTAGTCTTTCGTAGATCATAGAGGTAAATGAGACTCGTACGAATTTGTCAATTGCTTTAGCTCTTCGACATTTTTGTGTTGGAAAGGACCTAAATAAAGCTTTTATATATACAACAGCAAAATATGCATTCAAATTTGAGAGGCTATCAAGGTATATTATACTGTCACATGCAAAATTATGTTTCTGGAGAAACTTTTCATAAATGTCAATTTCATATTTTTGGAAATTCAAAAAACCCTATTTCGAATTTCTAAATTATCCGAGCCAAAACATTTTTTTACCTCACGAGACCCCAAAACAAAAAAATCTCATTTTAAATCCTCTATTAGTAAATTCATGTTTCGTCTTTTATTTCATTTTATACATAACATGTAGTTCAAGTATATTAAATTCCAAACCAAGTGTTGTTCAAAAGAAAATCTAATAGAATACTTGGCATTTATTCATGAAGTATGTAGAATAGAAGATGAAACCCTGATTGGAATATTGAAGAATTTGATCTAAAATTTGTGACTCAATCCCTACATGTAAACGATAACCATCAATGATTTTAAGAAAAAAATCATTTTGAATTCTTTATTTCAATTGTGTTCCATCTTTTAATTCAATTTTTGGATACATATTGTCAAGTTTATATAACACATAATCAAATATATATCTTTTAGAGGAAATATTTAATATATTTGGCATGTATTCATAAAGTTGAATGAAAGGAAAAAAATTTACAAAGTATAATAAAGATATGAACTGAATAAAAATATGACATTTTGTCAATATTACTTAGTTCCTTTGTCGACAAATCATGTATGGCAATCAACTTGATAAACGTTCTAAGTTCAATAATTTATAACATATATAGTGGATGTGATATTAATTAGTAATAAACAGTTATAAATATGTAATGAAAAACCATAATTTTGGAATAGACACTACCAAAAAAACTAATTTTAGTGACCACTAAACAGTGACTATTCCCAACGGTCACTGATTTGTGATCGATTCTATTTGAAACTTTTTTTAAAAAAATATTAACAGATTAGTGACCGATTTGTGATGGAATTATTGACCCCAAACATGGAGGTCACTAACTAGTCATTAAATTAGCAATCGATTTATTTTTGTGTCACAAATGCGGTCATTAAATTAGTGACCGATTTTTCTTTGAGTCACAAAAGTGGTCACTAAATTAGTGATCGATTTTTCTTAGGTCACAAAATGGTCACTAATTTGTGTTGGGTCACAAAGTGGTCACTAAATTAATGACCGATTTTCCTTGAATCACAAAAGCGGTCATTAAATAATTATATAATACTTTAAGTTAATCAGATAACTTATTATATTAATAAAATTAATTTGTCTAATTAACAAAATAAATTATTATATTTTTTTAATTAATAAAATTAATTTGTCTAATCATATTATATTTTTATAAATTATAATTTAAATAGATAAATATTACATATATAATTAAATAACACATGTAAATAAGTTATTGTTTGTATAGTCAAATAAATTTTAGGTATAAGTAAATAATACATTTTTAATTTAATAAATAATGTCACATGTTACAGTAACATATAACATGAAGTTATAATATGAAGATAGTAATACCTATTAAAGTATTAATTATTAATCATGCCATTTCTTAAAATTATAAAAATTTAATTATCATCTAATATTAACATAATAATCTATTAATTTAATAAATTAGTTTTAAATAATTACTTTATTTATTGCTAAATAATGTATTAATTCTTTAATGCTTTAACTTATTCAAATAACTTATCATATATTATAAAAAATTAATTTATTTAATTATCCAAATGAATTACTATATTTATATAAATTATATTTGATATAGATAAAAAATTACATATATAATTAAACATTCTAATAATATATTTAATTTAGTAACCTTTTTAATATGATACATTAGTTAATAATCTATTTCATTTAATAATCGATTACATATAATCATTTAATAATCCACCTGGATTTGGCCCATTCTTCACGATCCACATTACAAAGGCCAGTAATAAGCATCTTAACTATTGGATTCGATGTTTTAAAAGGCTTTTGATACTTGCGGTAATTCCCCAACACCTCTCTCATAACATCAGGGTCCAATATGAACACTCTTGGTGTTGGCCCCAACCGTGTGAATGAATAATCACCTGCAAGTATTTTGTCCACGTTTTGGTCATAAATATTAAATAATACAAGAATTATTTTAGTAAAATCGATTTTTGCACTACAAAAAGCTAGGGGAACCATCTACGTGCAGTCGATAGCTGATTTCAAAAACTCAGCAATTTTACCTGTGAAATTGATATAATTAAATCCAAAATAAATGCTCTCATAATTAACCCTAATTTGCTACCAATCAATAGTTGATGATTATTCATTTTCATATATTAATTTTTCTACGAATAATGCATAGCTAATTTATTGCATATTGAACATGTAAGACTGTAAATTGATAATTAATTGCTTTTTCTAGCTCAAAATTTAAAAAAAAATAATATTTACTATAAAAATTTATAGCTATATAACTTGATATTACTTTTATAATAATTTTTTCATAACAGATACATAATTTTTTGGTAGAATTTGTACTAAACTAGACATGACTTACTAGAAAAAAATACCATATTTCTCGATAATGTTTGGCATGAGATGAGAAATAATGTCGTCGTTGAGCCCAATTGGTTTGGAGTAGGCTTTTTCGTACATGAGGCTGGAGTCCCAAAGTAGAAACTTGTAAGCATTCGTTTTCATGGCCTGCTGCCTGAAGAACCTCTCAATCTTCCTCGGTTTCAACCAGACCCAACTGAGGAATTGCCATGCCCACACAAGAAATATTGAGAACACTGGAAATATGATTGCAATTTCCACATATTTTTTCTAGTTTCTTTGTAAAGGTTTCTGCAAAGGTTCTTTTTATTTATAGACACATTAGTTCTACATGTTACGCAGATTAAGAATGTATTGCAATAAATGCATTCCTGTGCTTAGACGAGAAAAGATGGCCATAAATAAAATAATACACGAAAGTCAAAATGGGAGTTTGGTTTCATTTCCAACTCCCATCTAATTTCCACCTAAAAATAAAAAATGAAATCTGTCACTTTCTCCTTATTTTCAGTCAAAATATTTTTATTTTTATTTTTAAATTCTTTGTAAACTTACCTTATCATTTTCTATTATCATATTAATCAAATTTAAATTTAAATTTAACATAAAATATTCACTATTATTTTAAAATTAATAAAGTATACATATATTTTTAAAAAAAATATAAAAGAACATAAATCAACTATCTTTTCAACTCTATACCTACTCTAATCATTACTTTCCAATAACTTATCCAAAAATATTTCCATTTCCATTTCAAAATTATAAGTACCTTTTCAATTTTTGAAAATGGCAAAAAATGAAAATGAATCTTCAGCCCATTTGGCTTTATTTTCATGATCTATTTTCATTTCCAATCATTTTATTTTTAAAAATTGAAAAGATAGTTATAATTTTAAAACAAAAATAGAAATATCTATAGATAAATTATTGAAAAGTAATGATTAGAGCAAGTATAAGATTGAAAAGATGGTTTATAGTTTTTCATGTTTAAAAAACTTTATTTTTTAAAAATATATATTATTAATTTTAAAATGATAGTGAATATTTTATGTCAAATTAAATTTAAATTTAATTGATGCGATAATAGGATAATATAGTATGTTTAAAAAGAGTTTAAAAATGAAAATAGAATACTTTGAATGAAAATAGGAAAAAAGTAATAATTTTTATTTTTTAACCCCCAATAAAAACAGAAATGAGCCACCGAAATGAAACCAAAGAGGCTGATTCTCGTTTACTCTACCTTCCCATTTGGTCATGTTTTCATTTTATTTTCATTTTCATCATTTTTAAAATTTAAAAAATTAGTTAAAAAGATTAGTCTGAAAATAAATTTGTATTTTAATAAGTTGTTTAAAAAATAATTATTATATAAAATTTAGTATATTGTAGATGTAGATATGTCGTAGTATTTATATATATATATATAGAGAGAGAGAGAGAGAGAGTAGATAAAAGTTATTGAAGATGTGATTTGAGATAAAAATTAATTGTACTTTTGATGAGAGTACGGAGAGGTTGATAATAATTTATTTTTAAATAATAAAAGAGTGAAAAAAAATATGTTGAAAATAAAACCAAACAAGCCACATTTCTTTATTGGCTTTTTCCTTTTCCTTAAAAGATGTAGGTAAAAAGTGTTTGTTCTGTATATTTCTGTCTTTTTCATTAACTTTAAAAAAGTTTGAAATGATCAAAAGCTCGAAGCACTTAGGAGATGCTTTTAAGAGCCGTAATTGAAATTATTATAATTAGAGTAGAAGGTGGACGCTTTCTTAACTAATATAAGGTTGTCCCAGTTTGCCTATCAATTTTTGCGAATGTGTGGAATCCTAGTCACTATAAGAAACAAAGAAAAAAGTGATGTAGTGTGAATGTCAAAGTTGCTATTAACAATATGTGATGTTGCAAAAAGCTGCGTATAGAGGAAATGAGGGTTTGAAGTAGTGTTGACCTGGATTTTTAAACTTTCGACCCAGATTTTTGAATTACTGACTAGGGTTTGAGGCGGTTTCTAAGCATTTCATGCGGTTATCAGTGTACAGAATATGAAGCGTACTGGGGCAGGCAGTCATGATGGCAGTTATGCGGATTCCCGCACACGATTGCCTATAAATAAGGGGATAAGTGGCTTCATTCATACTTTTGCAACCTGAATATCTGATAGAATCACCATTGTTGAAGAGTTTCTTGCTCTGTGCCTGGCATTTGAGAAACTTGCACTGAAAGTGTCCTTGTTATGCTTGTGTTTTTTTGCCTTTACGTTGTAGAGCCATGTCTAGTAGATCAGATTCTGATAGCAATAGGTTTGAGAGTATAGCCCGTAGGGGGGATACTGAGGTTGAGAGCACTGTTAAGTCTAGTTCTTCTTCGAGTGAAAGCACTAGTTCGAGTAGTAGTAGCAGCTTCGGCGAAGTTAGGGTAGTGTCAGAGGGGGAGGCTGGACTTGTTCATATGCCTGCCAGCCGGGGTTGATTATTTACCCCAGATCACTACACGAAAATAGCCTCAAAAATAACCACTGCTGATCTAGTGCGGATTATAGCAGCATATCAGATCCCCGATGAGTTTGAGATGGTAGCGCCAGGGGCCCGGGCTAGAATGCATCGACCTCCCCGAGGGTTTATAGCTGTGTTTAAGGAGGGGTTGAAATGTGGTCTAAGGTTCTCGCTCGCCCAGCCCATAGT
>JACGDI010003462.1:1229996-1250331 GCA_014898725.1 Jacaranda copaia | reverse complement strand
TAATATTAGTTTTCAAACTGCTGCCTGTGCAGATCGGAACGACATTATGGCCCGTAGCAGAAACGAATCACAAGTCCAGGCTTTAAGGGCTGAGGCTCGTGGACAGGCTGCCACCGTTGCTTGACGAGGAGGTGATGCTGAGCAGGCGGGCTCAGCGAGGTTATCACTTCATCTTATTACTATATCCTATTCATTTGTTTTCTTTCGATCTCTGTGTTAAAAATAATACTCCACATCGCCCTCCCATATTGAACGCTTCTGTTGTCTTTGATTGACATAGCTTCATCTTAAATTGGTGATTGTGTTGAGGAAGCTGAAAATAATTTCAAAATATATATTTTATCGCCATGTCTTCTTGGAAACTAGCCAAATGCTGAGTTAGTTTTTATGGTAACATTGCGACTTGATTTGTACTATGAAATGCTGTTGAGCATTGGTTACTCATCACTGTTACTGAATTGATTACTAATACCCTTAGGGGTGGGCCCTAGGATTGGTACCAAAAGATGATCAGGCGGTACGAACTGACTGTGGCTAGTCTCCGATTGATACCCTATTACAGTTATCCTATCTCATGGCCGGTTGGATGTAACTGTCTACGAGCAAGATAAGAGTTTCTATGTTTTTGAAAGTGGAGTAACAAGGTAGGAAAACTACCAACAGCATATTTTGTAAAAGTATTATGAATTTCATCTTTAGTGTTATTTAATCTTGTCTTTTGTTCTTTGCTTGTATCCTCTATTCAATTTCTCAGCTCAATGTTTATGTTTTGAAAACCCAGCGAGATAGTGAATTTTGTGTAGTCTCGTCACTAGTCTAGGACGGTGATGGAATAAATAATCCTTAAATTTTGAATAAAACCTTATCTCTCAATTTCTGAAAATATTTATATTTTTACTTACCACTACCATTTGTGAAATTGTTACCTTATTGTTATGGCTAATTATCTCACTAAGTCATTCTGACTTACGTTGTTTTATTGTTTCTTTTGTTCTTTACCCCAGATAGAATAACACAACGAAGATAGACTAACCCAGGCAACACATGAGGTAATGCGGGTGATAGAAGTGCTAAGGGCCATTCAAGGTATTTCGATTCAGAACTTAACACCCGATAAATGTTGTTGTAGAAGTTAATTACTTTGAAGATTTTGAGGAGTGTATTTCCTATTATGGTAAAAGTGATGGTATAAGGTAGGTAACACCTCGGTTAGAAGCAAGTGCCTCCTAGCCGGGGCATTACAAAATTTTTATTGAAAAATATAAATAATATATTATTTAATGAATATATATAGTCAAAGCGGATATTAAAGGAGTCAAATGTGCATTATCATATTTGTATTCATTTACAATCGGATATCTAGTAATCAAATAAGAATAGTATCCACTTTAAATAAATGCGGATAATATTTGTATAAACAGACATTGACGCAAACGGTAAATAAATTTTTGAATATTTATTTACAACCCAAAATGCATGTATTATAAATCTACATTTGAATCATCCAAAACAAGTTACTAGTAACTATCCAAAAAATGAAAAAGTTAATAGTAGAAGTCACTCCATTTCTTATATAGCTAATGATAAAGTATGGATCTTGATTAATTTGATAACTGAGAAAGGAAGATTTGAATCAGATAATACTCTTCATCTTCCAAATTGTTTAGGTGATGATGTACAAGAACTGATGCATACATTTTGGGAGAGCGTGTTACAAGTTGGTGAGTATGGTGTACCTGACTTGTTTGCCAGAACAGAGTACATAGGGATAGTTTTCTTTATTTGGGAGGAATTATGGAACTTTTTTACTGAATACAAATTAAAACTAATCCGAAAACTCTAAATTTCACTTATCGAATTTTATTGTGGAAGATATCTCTTTTTTTAAAAAAAATATGCTATGATATACCTAATTCACGTATAATATCAAGAAAAATAGATACAATTTTTTGACTGCCACTTAGTAGTATCAATAATAGATTTGAAAAAGTATTTAAGAATATCAAATTAATTTAAATATTTGTATCTTGTCGAAGTATGGAATTGTGACAAAAAAATCGAGTACGGAATATCAAGTAAGCAAAGACTTCTTTCAACAAGACAAAAAAATTGGTATGTCGGTTGAAAATTTACTGCTGAAGCAAAAATTTGAAAATTCAACAAATTTTGGCATGTCACACTAGCATTTTCGGCCATTTTATGATATTCAAGTGTCTTTCGAACTAAATGTGCAAATTTTTCTTTTTAACTTATGGAACTAAATTTAAAATTGTATAACATATAAGACAAAATTAAAAGTTGAAAAATTTTATAGGACAAAAAAAATATTTTTTCTGTTTGCTCCATGGTTGATCACCGTGGGTTGGAGACCCCGCACCCTCCACAACCCCCATCCCCATCCCCATCCCCAACTGCCCCATCCCCACCCCACCGGTGGTCAACCATGGTAACTACCCCCAACAAACAGGAAAAATATTTTTTTCGTCCAATAAAATTTTTTAACTTTCAATTTTATCTTATATGTTACGCAATTTTAAATTTAGTCCCATAAGTTCAAACGAAAAGTTTTCATATTTAGTTTGAAAGTCACTTGAATATCATAAAATGGCCAAAAATGCTGATGTAGCATGCCAAAATTTATTGAATTTTGAATTTTCACTTCGGTGACAAATTTTCAGCTGACATAACAATTATTTGTCTTGTTGAAAAAAGTCTTTGCTTACTTGAATTTTTATTAGTAATATTATTATTAACATATTGCTTACAATTTTATTAATAATCTTAATAATATTAAATAACTATATTATCATAATAATACTATTGTTATCATTGAAAATATTAATCTTATTATTCTCATGATTAATAATAATTAATTTAATATTTATAAGTATAATGTATTATTATTATTAATACTACGTAGTATGAATATAATTACAATTATTATAATATAATCTTTATTATTAATATATTACTAATCATACAATTAATATTATTAATTATAATAGTATGACATATAATATTAATATATCAATAATATATTATTAAATATTAATAATAATATATGAGCATCTGACTAATATTAGTATCAATTATATATACAAATATATATTATATATACATATATTATACACAAACGTATATACACACATAGACATATATTTATCAAAATAAAAAAAGTAACATAGGGACTAAATTGGAATATAAAACCTTAAACAGGGACTAAAACGAAACAAAATAGTATGAATTAATAATTTTACCACTCAAAATATCACCAATGGCCAATTTTCTGATTAAAACCCATTGGAAAGTGGACTTAGGGATGAATGTGAAACTAAAACTAAACGTTAGGAACTAAAAGATAAAGTTTTAAAGATTAAGGACTAAAGTGATATAAAATCAAAACTTGAGGGACTATTAATGACATCTACCCTATTTATTACTTAATAGTTATATATCAATTATGAAAGATCTTTATTACATTTAATAAGTTATTTATATATTAATATAGTTATCTCAGCATTATTGTGACACTTTTTTTTTTGCATTTTGATCAATAATTTGTGCAAGTGTGATAAACACTTCAAATGTTAGATACATCGATAAACTAATAATAACTCAACTAGTTAATTAAAATATAAAAATCACACGCAAATTATCATATATATTAAAATTACAATGAAAGTTTTTCTTTACAAGAATTATCAATACTTTACCTACTTATGCATGATAACAAAAATCAAATTATGCACCAAGTATTAAAAATTAATCATAGCCCAAACAATGAACACATTAATTTTAATTATTTTCCATGCAAGTTATTTGAATTGAAATTATGATATTTACGATTCATAAAATTGCATATGTACATCTAGAAAATAGAAAGAGTGATGCGAATACTGTCCACAATGATTTGTTTGATGCTGGAAGCTCTCAGCGGGGTGCTCCCTCACAATCCACAGGGACGTGGAGCACTGGGTGGGATGCCCACAGCATCAACATCAGGGTCCATAATACCGCCCATCTTGTTTTTTCTTCTATTTCTTAAGAATCAATTTCTCAGTGTTATCAAATCAATCGCCATTGAAATGCCTCATCCGACTACGACACGTACACGTTTTTGCTCGTGGTCTAACATGTAATCATTAACATTGGATATTGCATGGAAAATAAGTTAGAATACTAAAAGGTACTTAATTAAAATTTTAGCAAAGCCAAATATATATATATATATATATAGTTATATGTTAGTGGAAAATTATAGAAAATAATTTATAACTGATACTTCCATTTTGTATCATAGGAAAATATTGTATTGAAAAAAGTTATTTTGAAGAATTTCATAGATCACCGGATGAATAAATCAACAATTGTTTTAACTCACAACAAATGATGACAGACGTCATGGGTAGAGGGAAAAAAGAGAATGTAATTATAGAATGATGGGATTCGTATATATATGAAACAAATAGTAAAAAATTTCTCTTTTAATTAGGGGTGTAAATGGATATTAAATGGATTTGATACACTATTTTTATATTCATATCAATTTAACTTTTTGAATATTTAGATATAGATACGAATTTGACAGATATTTAAAAATGATATCTGAATTCGTATCCATCAGATATCAATCGAATTCGAATATATCCGTATTCAATTATAATTATTCATATGTATTCATATTTGATTAAACTTATTCGTATTAGAAATATTTTTTTTTATATTCACATTAGATGATATTTAGATATCTATGTACAAGTACTCAAATACATGAATCTATGAATATATAACAAATACATATTTTTAATTAATAGAAGGAACTACACAATTTCATTAAAAAAGTAATCAAATGAATAGTGTAATTTTTAATTAATAATTAATTTTATAATTGATTAATTGTACTAATTAATATTAACAATGGCATTTAAGTATATAATTATAAAGTTAACCAAAAATAATTATGTTGATTAACTTTATTCTTCAAATTTTTCTCCATATTATAATAATTTTTTAAATTTGTTCTTTTTTCTTACCAATTCTTCAATTATCATTTATATATATACATATATGGATTATGAGATTTTTATGAGAAATATAAATAATATATATATATATATTCGAAGTGGATATTAAACAAATTGGATACGTATTTATGATATTTGTTTTTATTTATAATCGAATATATACTAATTGAATACATATAATATTCACTTTAAATGAATGCAGATAAATTTTGTAGTAAAAGTACTTAATTTGATATTTAATTATGAAGCATCTTTCAAATTTTTAACTTATTTTAAATGAATGTATAGCGGTAATTGTATTAGTTGTTTTCGTATATACTAATCAATAATATAGTGTGAAAAAAAAATCCCTATAAATTATCGTTATTGATGAAATCTTTTCCTCTTTTAAGGGAAAAAAAATCATTTTTCGGTAAATGTTTAATGGTGAATGAAATAATAATATTGAAACTCTTCAAGTTATGGGTATATATGTTGAGTATGCATGATTATATATTTTTATTTTTTTTCTTTAAAAAATTTAATTAAGACATCCCTGATTTTTAAAAAAATTAAGGAAAGAGGTACATTAAATATTTTAGTATGATGCGTACTAATAAGATTTCATTATTTCAAAATTAATTGCACGTGATTTATGTTAATTTATATACATACGTAGAGAATGGCATACTTGTAGGAAAAAATTTTGTATTGCACAATATTTATTCTATACGCGACCTAATAATTTATCATCTTAATTATATATATATATATATATATATATGTATTCAATTAAGTATACCATCAAAATAATACTTCTTCATGGCCCACGAGGGGACAAAACTGCTACAAGTAGGTCTACATATTTATGGACAGTTAGAGACATCTCACTTACAAATTCCTATCGAAGTGGATGGATCGATTGATAGAGGTTCGATCGCACACAATCGAAAAGGATCGCATTTTGTAGCCATTGTCAAGTTCTTATTTGGTTGTCCAAGTCACAATCAATTAGAGAAGTGTAGCCCTTTTCAATCATGCAAGCCTGCGCTTCTGTCACCACACACATTGATGGGTATATTTCTGTCTGGCAAAGAAATCAGGGGCCTACTTTAGCCCCTCGTGGTGCATGGAAACTATAAAATATTTCTCTCCCTGTTGTATATATGTGATATTTTTGGACTATTAGAGGAATATTTTCTTTTCAATGAAGGGATGAGTGCCAAAAAAATATCTATTATTTATAATTTTATCGTTAATGATGGAGTAATCAATATGTTACATGCAACCAACTATAGAATTAACTTTATAAAGAATAAAATAGGATATTCTTATTTCCATTTTAGAATATTCATAAATCGGGTTCAGTTTTTTAGTATGATATTAAGCTCGATTTCAAAGAAAAATCCAAATTTGCAACAGTGAAATTAAGTTTGTAGTTAAATATTAAATATCAGAAACTTTTTCAGAACATTTTGGAAATACTAGAGAAAAGTTGTAAAATTAAAAAGATAAAGAATTAATATGCCAAATAAAAAAGATTAGATTGCTCATCTCATTAAAACATATTCATCATAACTTTGTAATATTCTCAGCCAACCAAGCTAGTTAACTTTCAAGTATTATATTGCAATATCCAAAGTTAATTATTATGTGAGGTAGTATCCTATTGCACCGAGATAACATTGTTGCAATTAACATTAACCATATATAAACTATAAATGCCTTAACTAAATTGCACTACTAGACTTTAAAGTAACATTAATTATCAGTTATGATCATTAAATAAAACATATGATAGTGTATAATACCAAGAATTCATATGTACATCACTATAAATTATTTTTTTTTTTAAAAAAAAGATAACAGTAACAGTTCAAGCAGTTGCTAAATAAGCAAAAATCAATCATTAATAAATTTAGTGAATGCTCAAATCAGTCACAAAAATCTTTTTGTCACTAATTTGTCTGTTATTAATATTGGCTACATGCAAGCAGTCACTAGGTAGTCATTAATAAATTTAGTAATTCTGGTCAATAGTGACGGTTCGAGCAATTGCTAAATAAACAAAAATCAGTCATTAATAAATTTAGTGAATGCTCGAATCGGTCACAAAAACTTCTCGTCATAATTTATCAATCATTAATAGTGACCACATACAAGCGGTCACTTATATCTAAGTGGTGACTAATTACAGACCATCTAATGACCATACATATTTTTTCCTAGATCATCTAATTACTGGCCGAAGGCCAATTTGACCCATTGATCATCTAATTAACGTCATCTCCCATATCATAATTTTTGTTGACATAAAAATGAAAACCTAATTCCTAGACATGCAAACAAAAAACATACGATAGCATATTTTCCTTATCAATTCAACACATTATTGGGAGGAGAATATATTAGGAAATCAACGATCAAACAATAACTACTGAAGTTTCTGCAGCATGATAGGAGCACCATATTGCGGTTGAATAGTGAAAGCAGCAACGGGAGCGTGAGTATAGGCAAGAGAAAGCTCAAAGGAGAAGCCGCGCAGAAGCATTGCCAGAAATGTTTCGGATTCCAACATTGCGAAGTTCATTCCGATGCAGATCCGAGGACCCCAGCCGAATAGCATGAATGCCGCCTCCCCATTGGCCGCTTTCATCATTCCTTCGGCGAATCTTCCCGGCCTGAATTCTCCGGCATCTTCGCCCCGATTTCTTTGTTTCGATGAAACATAAGTATTGGAACTGTGACCAATGAGTCCCTTGGAATGGTGAATTCGTTTATCTTTGTGTCTTTCTCAACCAGTTTGGATAGCTCCATTACCGGTGGGTATAAGCGAAGCATCTCGTTTGTAATCATTGTCATCTGCCAGGAAAATATTCAAATATCAGTTCATATATAAGGGATAACTATAACTTTCGTCCCTAAACTTAGCCACGTATTCGATTTTCGTCACTTAATCATACGCAGTTACAAAATTGGTCCTAAAGTGTATTTTTTAACAAATCACATCCTTATCGTTAACCATCCAATTAAATTGGACATAAAGTTGCACATGACCACTAATGGAGGGAAATTAAAAAAAAAAAAAGATTATTAGAACCAGTTGAAAAGACAGAGAAAAGGTTGAAGCCATGAAACACAATTAATTAAAAACCACATATTATGAGAAATTAATCTGATTTTTTCACCCTCAAGACAGAACCAATTGTACTAAGCCCTTTGGAGCTTTCAAGAACAGTTGGATGAAATCCCAAGCAACCCAATAATCCTTGTTTGTATGGTAAGAAAGTTCTCTTCTTCATTTCCTCCAAAACTACTCTGTTTACAGTATAGTGCAATTCGTGAGCTGAAATTGGCTGCCCTAATGATCTCCTCCTACTCAAAACTGATCCAATTCTGTCTATAGATCTAAAACTTGAATTCTTCACATCTTCCTAATGGGTTTTTTTTCTCAATAAATTGTATTTTTTCGTCTGTTCTTTGTTTGTTGATTGGCTTTCTGATGCACTTCTAAACAATAACAAGTCTTTGATCTTCCATTTCTTGTACCAAAATGAAGTGAAGGATAAAGAAGAAGACAAAGACAAAGACGACGAAGAGGGATTTTTTGTGGGTTCTAGATTGAGTAACAAGTCAGAAACTCTGAAAGGAGATAAAGATCTTGAGGCTTTACTCTTGGAGCTTGAAGAATTGGACAAATTGCATGTTTTTTTCTTCCTTGATTGTCGTTTATTTTTTCTTGAATGTTTTCTTTTCGGGTTTGTTCCAGGGCTGCTACAAAAGGGTCGAAGTCTTTCCTTCTGCTTCATGTGGAGAATGCTTCTCTAATAATTTTCTTGGGTGACTAAGGTGATTTTGGCGATGAATCCAGGGGCATGGGCTTGTTTTGATTGTATTTAAATCTTAGAGGTGACTTTAATGGCTTGATTTTGCCTCCATCAAAAAGTTCATTAGCTGCCAAAGAGTTTCTCTCCAAAAGCCCGCTGAAATCAAATGTGAAATCTATGTCTTCTAATAATTCTTCTTCCACGTTGCCGTAATTGAAAGAAGTGGAAGTGCTTATGTGGGCTTCTGGGCTTTTCTTCCCAATCGAAGGGGACAGTGGAGAGAGAACCACTAATGGTGGAAAGGGCGTCACTGCCATGGAACTCCTGGTAGAAGGTGGAGATGCGGGTGGGGCTGGTGGGGGTGTTGTAGAAGAAGTTGCCGAAGCGTTGAGGGCTGGAGGGGGCACTTATATACGGTGAAATGCAGGCACTTTCAAAGTTGAAGTCCAAAGGAGAGGATGAAATCACTACTTCCACCTCCATTTTTAATGTGTGCTTATGTGTTTGCAAATAGGATAAGTGAAATGGGGCAGCAATATGGTGTATTTCTCTCCATTAGTGCTCATGTGCAAGGCACATGACCACTTTCCGTCCAATTTAACTGGATGGTTAACATCATGGATGCAATTTGTTAAAAAATATACACTTTATGGATCAATTTTGTAATTGCATACTAATAAGAAACGAAAACCAAATAAGTGGCTAAGTTTAGGGACGAAAATTATAATTATCCCCATATATGACCAACAATTAGTGACACAAGAACAGCATATATCAGTTATTTGTCACAATTGATAATAAGTGACATATATTGTTGATTTTCATGTATTATATTTGCAAGAGCTTTTAGATTTGGAGAAGTTATTAATTTGAGAGAGTGCAAAAATTAATTAATAGTAAAACGCTATAAAAATTAGGGCATCAATTACATCTAATCTGTATCTGATATTAAAAATTCATAGTTTTGAATACGGAATAGTCCTACTCAAATTCGAAATAGGTGCTCTTATGGCTAACCTTCTTTATAACCAATCAATAGCTGATGATCATTCTTTATATATATATATATATATATATCAATTTTATTATAACTAATGCACAAATAATTTGTTACGCTTCAAATGTATAATACAATGGCTTGATAATTAATAATTCTTATTGATTATAATTAAAAATGTATATTTGCTATAAAAATTAGTAGTTATAATTTATAAATATAGCCAATCAATAATTGATAATCATTCTATATATAATATCAATTTTCTTATGGACAATGCACAACTAATCTATTATATTTTGAACATATAACATTATGGTTTGATAATTAATAATTCTTATTGATTATAATTAAAAAAATATATTTGCTATAAAAGTTCATAGTTCTAATTTGTAAATATAGCTAAGAAATTAATTTTACAGCAACTTTTTGTTATCATATACGTAATCTTTGTATAGTAAAAGTTGAGGATGTTTGTGAAATTGATTAGAAAAGTATGTAGCCAAAAATAGAATGAAAATTTTAGTAAAAACAACTTTTATTTTATCTTATATGAAAAAATACTAAATTATCCCTAACTAAATTGGGGTTTTAAAAAATTAGCGAGCGTAAAATAGTTCAATAAGTACTTATTAAAAATCTAGAATATGTAAAAAAAGGCTGTCCAATAATAATACCCTATTTTAACTTTTACGAAGCATAGTCATAGTAAAAAAACATGTAACATTTCAACTGGTTCTACTTTTTTTAAATCAAAAGTACAAAAAATTGGAGTCGGAAGCTCTTCCAAACACCATCTAATTCTCATTTTTGGTCGTATTAAGTTGGTAAAATTCATTATTGACTATGAATAATTAATACTACTTTTTCTTGTAACTAGTGGCAAATGACCGATGAAAATCTCATACTTACAATTTTGTGCTTGCCCAATTCATCAGAAGTGATATCTTTCTTGTTGCCCAATACTCGGAAAACCTCTTCTCTAGCGCGAGCTTGCCAGTCTTGGTGAATGGAGAGCATAATCAGAGTCCAAGTCAAGAAATTAGAACTGGTTTCAAAACCTGCAAAGAAAAATATCTTCATTCTCCAATGGCATCTTCTATAATTTCCTGGCCTTCCTTTTCCGTTGTAAAATTTCCTTCGTACAAATCCGCCATGAATATATATATCCAGCCAGTCCCAATTACCACTGGTGCTCCTGCTGCCTTTCTCTTTAGCCTTTCGTTAATCATAGAGGTAAATGCAACTCGTACGTATTTATCGATTTCTCTGCCTCTCCGATTCATTTGGGTCGACAAGTACCTAAACAAATTGAGCATTTATAATATAAAGTAATGACCCCATAAATATATAGGGGATATTTAGTTAAGCTTATATTTAAAAGATTTTATAAGTTTCTACATTTTAAGATATTTTTGGAGCTTATAAGATATTAGATTTTATTTTAAAATAAGTTATTAAAGTATTTGAATAAAGTTTATAAGATCTTAGCTAATGCTATTTTGTAATTAAAATTATTAAAATTAAAACATTACAAAAAACCTAAACAACAACTATGGTCAATCCATAGTTGATGCTAAAAATTCAGAACTTCAATTATGAAATTGTCCTAGCCAAATTTGAAGTTGATACTATCATAACTAACCCTCCAATTTGTAGCTAATGATCATTCTTTTTCTTATATATATTAAATTGAATAATGCATAACTAATATGTTAAGTTTCAAACATACAATGCTATGGATTGATAATTAATAATTTTTGTTGATTATAATTAAAAAAATTATAAATGCTACAAAAATTCGTAGTTATAATTTGTATCTATAGCTATGAAATAAATTTCATAGCAATTTTTTAGTAACAAAAACTTAGTTTTTTGTAGTGAAAGAGAACTTAGAAATAAATTAAGATGTGCTTTTTTTTTTTTAAAGAACTTATAAGATCATAACATTTTATTTTAGAATTTTATAAACTCTTTTTCAAAAAATTTACTAAACAATTTCTAACATCTTATAAGCTCTTAAAGTCTCCTAAAGAGATTATAAGCTCATTCAAATATGCTCAAAGTCTTGCGTTAGATTTTTGTTCTCGACATAATGTCAAATCATTATTGACAAATTTTAGATATTTGTCTATATATATCTTTATGAGTTCACATATAATATGTAGACATTTTGTAGATAAGATGGGGAAGAATTAATTAATGTTTGTTATTTTTGAAAAGTGCCCTTACAATTGAAGCAATGGTAGGTGAGACCACTAGTAATAATTGGTTAGTGAAGCCTATTTTCTATTTTCTTGACAGTGAAAATAAAGTAAAAGCACAATGGATATGATTTAAAGCAATCATCACACATTTATTGATCAAATGATATCACATACATATATATTTTAGTTTAAGGTTCAAATTTGAACGTTGAATGCATGTCAATATATGAGTAAGAGCATCCTGACAAAATTCTATCACTTGTTCTGAAGGTAAGTAAAATTTACATCAATCCTCCTCTTCTAGAATTTAGAAACATAAATTTAGAACACCAATAGGCATGAATTGAAAGAAAAAAGAATCAAGTATGATTTTGACAGTATTGACCGCATCTTTTGGCATAATTGATTATTCTGAAGGGGGAAAATGGAGTACTATATCTTGGAATCAAACTAGAAATGTGTATATGATCTTTATATCCAAATATTTGTCCTGATTTTATCTCAATACATGGCAAGAGAAGATAGTCGAACTAAACCCAAGAAGACTAGTTTTGTTGCCAAAAAAACTGCAAAACCAACCTTAATCTCAATTCTTTTTCTCATATTCAAGCAAATGGCATGAAAATTCCATAGTATACATATTTTAAGACAAAAAAACCAAGAAGGCCCAGAAAAGGGAATACCTTGTTTCTGAACGTTGTTGAGAATATTTGACATGACACGAGGAGTAATATCATCATTAAAACCAAGAGGTTTGGAGTGGCCTTTCTCATACATGAGACTGGTTTCTTTTGAGTCTCCAAACAGAAACATATAAGAGTTCCTCTTATGCCCTTCTTCCTAAGAAACCTCTCTATCTTCTTTGGTCTCAGCCAAACCCAATTCAAGAACTGTCATGCCCACAAAAGTAGTATGGCCAACAATGGAACAATGGCAATTTTCCACATTGTTTTTAGTTTCTTTGTTGAGTTCTTACTACAAGTCCCTTCTATTTATAAATAAAACTGATTACATATATTAAGTATCTTTCAATCATTGTATTCTTATAGCATGAGGAAAAAGAGATGGCCAAAAATATTACACGTATATCAAGATTTTTTTGGATGACAATAATGACCTAAATTGAAAGCTATCTTCAGCGCGATCAGATTGAAATAATGCTTGAAGTTTTGAAATCAGGTAAAATGGAAAAAGTTACCTTCTTTAGTTAATTTCAGTTGAATTTGAATGAATGAAAATGCATGAGGCACAGAAATTATAGATATCCCCGTTCAGCAAGGTGTAGTGTTTAAAGTGCTCTCAATTCTTAATAGATTTAGTATGTTGTTGGACTTAATTGGGACCATCTAACTTGTTGGATTTGATCTAAGCACATTACGATCAATATTTTTTAACTACCCACACTACCAAGAAAAAAAGATGTTAATGTAAAGTTGTTACTAATTATATATATTAAGTGATAAAATCGTAGCTAAAATGATAGTTACCGATTTTACTGGTCAACTCAAAGGTTGGTGGGATAATTATCTTACTCTTGTTAACAAGGAAGAAATTTTTAATACTGTCTTAGAAATATTTGAATATCAATCCCATCGATCTCATACCAAATCCCATCAATCGAATCACTTTTTCGAGAAATACGAGACATCTAAGTCATACAAGTAAAGAGATCTATTCATTGATAAGAAAAAGAAAAAACGTGAATGGGGATTGGATTGATGATAAAATAGAATCCTGGGCCCGCGAACAGTGATTCGATTGATGATGAAGAAAGAGAATTCTTGGTTCTATTGAGTCTTATCTCTTAGAAAGAGAGAGAATTTCCTATTTTTTTCGTTAAAATGAATAAAAAAATAGAAGACTGGAACTGAAAGTCTCTTTCTCGCATCCATTCTCCATTACACTGGCGCAACAAAAATATTGGATGCGGCGATATAGAAATCTTTGGTACATGAAGCCGTGATTTGATAGCTATACATCTAAATAGACTTAGATAATGGGTATTCAAGAATCGGTCCATGAAATTTTAATGAATTTGAAAGAAATTGTATTGAGAAGTAATCTATATGGAACTTGTGACGCGTCTATTTGTCTCAGGGGTCCTGGACATGTAACTGCTCAAGATATCATCTTACCACCTTATGTATTTATTATATACGTAAGACGAAATTCATTTTATTTGCCTAATTCCACGAAAGGAGGAACTCACGGTTTTATCTTGTTGATAGAGACTTCTTAATTAGTAATCGGGAATCTAGGTAAAAAAAAAAGAGTTATCCGCAACTTTTCATTCTTTCTAAGCATGAGTAGGAAGGTGCTAGTAGTGGTACTGAAAATGTTGTTTATACTTTAATTTTTACTATTATAGAATATTTTACTAGTAGGTGGACTAATAACTCTGAGCATATTAGAACTTTACTTAATGATTTAAAATGTCAGAGTCTCATCTCATTTAGATGATATAAAGATACTTTTTGGTCTAGAGTCTTAGAACTTCCGGAGTCTAATAGTTCTCACTGGAAGTCAAAATTTATTGATGGCTTACGTTCTTTATTTGCTGAGAGAGTTAGGAAAACTCTTAGACATAATGATGTTAATATTAATTATGATAATTTTACTTATGGTAAGTTAATAGGAACTTGATTTCAAGAAGGATTAAATTTGTGTAATGAAATAAAATTGAATCAACAAATAAAATGGAATAATATAACTGAGAAAAAATAATTAGGTCAGTTTTGTGGTCAATTTGGAATGGAAATTCCAAAACCAATGGATAATAATAAAATTCAAAAAGATAAAGATTTTCCTTATAGGAATAAAAGGTATAGGAAAAAATTTCATAAAAGAGAGAGAGAGAGAGAGAGAGAGAGAGAGAGAGAGAGAGAGAAGAAAATCTAATAAAAAACTTTATAAAAGTTTTAAAAAGTATGGTGCATATTATAAGTGTGGTAAGGTTGGTCATTATGCTGATAAGTGTATAATGAGGTCTAAGATTAATAATCTTGATATTGATGATAATATTAAAGATATTCTTTATAAACTTATGCTTGAGTCATCTGATAGTGATTCTGAGGATGATATTTCTTCTTCTAATATTGATTCTTTGGATGAATATTTTGATAGTTCAGAATATGAGTGTAAACCTTATAAAAGGGTTGAATCTTGTGTTAATTTTGACACTAATAGTAATAGATCTAATAGTGAGGATTTATATAAACTCATGTCTCAATTTGATGATTTAAATGTTATTAATAATGAAGGTACAATTGAGTTTTTAAAATTAATAAAAGATCCAATTTTAAGATCTAAAATAATTGATCAAATTGAAAATATTTCTTCGTCTTCTTCTTCTAAACCTGAAGAATTCATTTTTGATAATAAGGGTAAAGAACCTTTTTCTACAGCTGAAGTTTATAAAATGTTAGATAATAGGAATAAAATTAGTAGTCCAACTTCTATTAATGATTTAAAACAAGAAGTTAATAATTTAAAGAATGAGATAATAGAAATTAAAAAGAATAATATGTTCCTTGAAGAAAGAATGAGAAATTAGAGATTTCACAAGGAAAACGGGTTATACCTAGATTAGATAATATATTTGACATTTTTTCTGATTTATCTGCTAATTTACAAAGTGATGATTTCCTTTCTAAATTGGAAATGGAAACTTCACAAAAATGGCTTGTAAAAATTAATCTTTTGATTGATAATAAATTTTCAGAAAAATTGATTGCTTTAGTTGATAGTGGATCTAATCTTAATTATATTCAAAAAGGTCTTATACCTACTAGATATTTTGAAAAGACTTCTCATGTTCTTCATTCCTTTAATGGTGAAAAACTTGATATTAATTATAAATTGTCAAAGGCTTTTGTTTGTAAAAATAAAACCTGCATTCCTTTAAACTTTTTATTAGTAAAAAATATTTCAAATCAAATTATACTTGGTACATCTTTTTTACAGAAAATGTTTCCTTTAAAAATGGTTGATCAAAAAGGTTTTATAGGTACTTTTGAAGGTAAATATTTACATTTTCAGTTTATATCTGAACCATTTTCTAGAATTCTTAATAGAATTGAAGATTTAATTAAAGTTAAGAATAATCATATTAATTCTTTAAAACAAGAAATTGTTAGTCTTAATATAGTGAACAATTACTTAAGCCTAAATTAAAAGAAAAAATTTCTTTTCTTGAAAATCAATTTTCTTTGACTACTTGTAATGAACACCCTAATGCTTTTTGGAATAGAAAAAAGCATATTGTTGATTTTTCTTATGAGGATAACTTTGATGGGAATATTTCAACAAAGGCTCGTCCTTGCCAAATGAATTCTGAGTATCTGATTTACTGCAAGAAGGAAATTGAATCCTTATTGCAAAAAGATCTTATAAGATCTACCAAGTCTCCTTAGTCTTGTACTGCTTTTTATGTTAATAAACATAATGAACAAGGGCATGGTGCCCCTAGGTTAGTTATCAATTACAAACCCCTTAATAAGGCTTTAAAATGGATTAAATATCCAATCCCTAATAAGAAGGATTTACTTGACAGATTGTTTGATGCTAATATCTTTTCGAAATTTGATCTAAAATCTGGCTATTGGCAAATACAAATTGTTGAAAAAGATAGGTTTAAAACTGCTTTTAATGTTCCTTTTGGATAATATGAATAGAATATTATGCCTTTCAATTTAAAAAATGCTCCCTCTAAATTTCAGAAAATTATGAATGATATTTTTAATCCTTATAGTAATTTTATTATTGGTTATATTGATGGCATTCTTGTTTTTTCTAATACTATAGAAAATTATTTTAAACATCTTAATATTTTTAAGCAGGTTATTATTAATAATGGTCTTGTCATCTTAAAATCAAAAATGATTTTACTCCAAACTAAAATTAAATTTTTAGGTCATTTTATTGAAAAAGGAAAAATTATTTCTATTAATAGAAGTATTGAATTTGCTTCTAAGTTTCCTAATAAAATTACTAATAAAACTCAATTGCAGCGATTATTAGGAAGTCTTAATTATATTTCTCCATATTATAAAAATCTTGCTGATGATACTGCAATTTTATATGATAGGTTAAAGAAAAATCCTAAGCCATGGAGTGATGAGCACACCCATGCTATTATTAATATAAAAAATAAAGTTAATCAGATACCATGTTTAATGCTTTCTAATCCAAATTGAGATAAAACAATAGAAACTGATGCTTCTGATATTGGCTATGGTGGTATTTTAAAACAAGTTAATCCTAATAGTAAACAAGAAATTCTTGTTAGGTTTTGTTCAGGAAAATGGAATAATAGTCAAAAAAAAAATTATGCTACTATTGCTAAAGAAATCTTTGCAATTGTAAAATGTGTGTTAAAATTTCAAGATGATTTATATAATCAATCTTTTATTACAAAAACTGATTGTCAATCTGCTCAATTCATGTTTAATAAGGATTTTAAACTTGATGTTTCAAAACAAATGTTTGCAAAGTGGCAAGCTTATTTGGCCCCTTTTAATTTTAAAATTATTTATAAAAAAGGGATTGATAATAGTCTTCCTGATTTTTTGACTCATGAATATTTGCATGGTCAATGACCTCTCATAATAGAGGGAGAGGAACTAATCCCTTCTCTAATAGAGGAGGATGAGGTTCCAATACAAGTGTTCCCAGGCCATTAATTCAACATGGAAAATAGAAGCTTATAGCTTCACCAATTTCTCAAGCATCATATGCTTCTCAAGCCTCTAATCCCACTTATACAGTTGATCCTTTGTTTGTAGAATTTCTGCAGTTTAAGAAAAGTTCTAATAGGACTTTCGATTCTAGCCAATCAGCCCCTTGTCAGCCTGAAGGGTCTAATAAACCTTCAAATCCTTCTTTTGTTGATGTTACTACAAATTCTGCTACCCCTGCTGATGAGGATTCTCTCACAACATTTGAGCAAAAAGATCATAAGAATTTAATAATGATCCTTGAACATAATGATCTTAAATGAAAACATGATCCGTGTATAATAATCCAAAGGTATTTGGATACAACATCATATGTTGTTGGGTCTTATAAACCTAGGTCTTATTATGAAAATATTTTAATAACTACTAGCTCTTGTGAGATTTCTCATTTTTATCCAAGCTCACAAGATAAATCCATTTATAATTTTTCAAAAATTATTATTAAAAAACTCATTTCAATTGAGGAATGGAGAATATCTTCTCTAAAAGAAAAGGAGTTTTTTATAAAAGATAATAGAGTTATTTATAAATTCAATTTTTGGGATTATATCCAAGCTTTTCAAAAAATATTTTATTATGAAAATCCCAGGAAAAAACACACATGGTTTATAAAGATGTGTCTTGAATTTTTTAAAAATCAAATTCCAAATTGGTTTTTAAATTGGTGAAGATCTTTTGACCCGACTCATAATATCCTCCCAGATCAATTTCATCAAGCTTATGATAAATGGGTTAATTTTTCTCCCAAGCTTCAAGAAGCCGAATCGAAAAATCAAATGGTCCTTAATAAGGCAGCAATGTTCTTTTTTATGGAATTCTCTATTCTGTGGATCTGGAAATGGGCTCTAGAAGTTGATTTCACTGATGATAATATTCCTTGTCTCTACCAATCATTTTATATCAAATGGTAGAACAAGATGTTGCAAATTGATAAAACTACTGGAAAAATAGAGGGTCAAGAAACCTTAGATAAAATTGCTAAGGTCACACAAATTTATATGGATTTTATTAATGAAAATAAGAAAAAAGAAGCCTCATCAATCTTGGGAAAAGCACCTGAAAAAATTCGAATGAGGAAAGGCAAATTGTCTAAAGCTAATTTGTTAAAAGAAGTACTTAATATGGTTAATGAAGAGATAAAGGATCAATTTGCTAATAATAAGGAGGACATCGAAATTTTCAGTGATTCTGAAGATACAGTGTCAATGGCAACTTCATCAAAATCAAAAACAGATGATAATCAATTTAGATACCTTGCTGGAGAATCTCAGGATCCAAATGATGATATTCCGATTTATACTGACAAAGATCTTGATGATATGCTGGAAGCATTGAGAAGAGATAAAAAATAATCACAGTGTGAGTGGTGAAACCGCTGTGATTGATAAAATTATTGTTGTAATAGGATAGAAACAGTAATTTGAATTATACAAATATTGTTTACCTTTTGTTTTTTACTGTTCGGATTTGAAAATTTTGAAATCTGCATAGTATATTGTTTTTTGCTTTTTACTATTCGGACTTCAGAATAATATTTTGGAATCCGTAATAGTTTCTCAGAATTTTCTTTAAATAGGTTCTCAATTGTATAGTGGAGGAGAGCCTGAAATATTTTAAATTTCTTTTCTTTCATATTCTAAAATTTTGCAAACACTTTCTAAATATTTTAATTTCTGTAACTAAATAATATTATTAAAGCTGAGTAAAGCTTATATCCTCTGGTGTGCCTCTTAAGGTTTGTTTCTTTTTTATTATTTAAATATTTGTTCATTCCTAACCTAATGATAGGTTAAGGAATTTTGTGTTAAACAACTATAAGTTAGATACTTCCTCTATATTCATGGTCATTAAAGATTATGCTTATGTTGAAGGTTTAGATTTGTAAATGAGTTGTCCGATCAGGTTCTGAGGTTTTACGGGCTCTCCATGTATGTTTGATTCTGGGTTATACCCCTTGTTTGCCCTTGTTAGCTGAGTTGGCATTTGTGGGCATTTGGGTATTGAATCAGATTTATATGGTGGGCTGGTAAATTCATGTAAATGACATCCTAATTACCAACTATAGATTGGGTTTCGTGAATTTGTTTCAAATCTAATCTCCTTTATAAGATCCTGCCCCCTAACGATTACTTTAAGCATATCAATATTAATTTATTAAACTTAATGAATTATTAAATAAATATCACCCTATAATCAATTTGTTTATTATAATTTTAAATAAATGTGAAGATTAATATTTAATGAAGAATATTTTTTGAAGAGGATTAATTTATTTATTATATCAAATTAAAACATCTTAAGTTAGTTATTAAATGAATAACTGTAATATTTCATCAATACATTAAATATTAAATATAACCAATATATTATTTAATTAATAAGTAAATTTAATTAATTTAATATATTATTTGATAAATGAATTATTTAGTAATAACATAAATAATATTTAATTAAATTTAATTCATTTTTTTCTATAATTTGTTTAATTAAATTGTAAGCATAAGTTTTAGAATTTTTTTTCACTAGTAAAATTGTAATATTTTCATATGTGTGTGTGTGTGTGTGT
>JACGDI010003462.1:1213654-1229896 GCA_014898725.1 Jacaranda copaia | reverse complement strand
GAAAAATACAAAATAACATAGCATTAATATCACAAGTCGTAATGATAACTATCACAATAGGATTGGCAACTTAAAACTCCAAATCTTATTTATTAAGATATACTGTGGACAAAAATGGCAAAAAAAAATATTGCGATTTATTAGACATCATTAGTAATAAGTTTCACATTGTCATTTAAATCTTTTATCACTTACTTGTAGCGCTAAGACGTTGTTATTTTTCTGATTTATATATTATAAATTAGATTACGTTCTAAAATAATAAAAGCACTTATATTTGCAAAGAAAATATGAACCATCCAAAAATGGTAGTAGCATGGACCACATGGAATGACAAAATAATATTATGTACATGCCCACGGAGTTTCTATTGATTCATATAAATGTGCCAACAAAAATATATCCTATTGAGCACGATTATGGACATAGCAATATCACAAATTTTAGAATATATGTTATTGATATATATTTTTAAAACTTTAATAAGAATATATATAATTTTCTAATTTTACACATAATTTTTTTTTAGTCTCATAACCTAGTACTCGGTAATATTAATCCTTTTTGCACAACTTAGTATGTAGTTTGTGGATCTTTAACTTTTTTATTGTTTAACTTAGTTAAATTGATTTATATTATTGTGCAACTTTGTTTAAATTAAATTTTTCATGTCGATTTTGTTTTAAAAGAATGCATTTTTTTTAAAGTAAATTATATGATATTCTAATTAAATTATACTATTTTATTAATTATATAATACATAGTACTTAATAAAATTTATAATTATGTGTGGATAGAATCGGGTAGGATTCTAATTCTATATGTAAATCGCTAATAATTATGTGTGGATAGAATCAGGTAGGATTCTAATTCTATATGTAAATCGCTATTAAAGTGTAAATTTTTACTCCTAAAATCCATGAGACAGATAAAAACGGATTAAAATATCTATAGAATGGATTCGAATTGAGTGAACACCCACCTAACCTTTGTTACCATTCCTATCAACTTTGGTCTCGGCTCTCTCTCTCTCTCTCTCTCTCAACGGCAACGGTTGCCAACGCGTTGCTGTTATTGATGTGTGTCTATTATGTAAACATGTTATTTTATTGTGGTTGTGATGGTAATAATGATGGTGGAAAGAAATAAATTTATAAAGAAATTAAGATTAGTTTTTAATTCAATAGAAAAATTAAACTACAAAAAAATTGTAATGACAAAAGTATCCTAAACAACTTTAAACAATCACATTAATACCAAAAACATCTTCTCCCCTTTTCAATCATATTGTCTAGCCATACACATCGCTAGGTACATGTCTATCTGATAAAGAAATCTATCCTCTACTTTAGCTCCTCGTGCTGCACGAAAACTATAAAATATTTCTGTCTCTAGAATGTGAGATTTGGATTATTAATATTTCTACATTCTGTCACTGTAATTTAAACTAAGTATACATATAAAATAGAATATCTAAACTAATCATACGTATAAAATAGAATATCATAGAGTATTTATAATAGATATTCAACAAATTTAGATTACACTATAAAAAATTAGGCAATATTTCCATGCAGCATCAATTAATTAATAATGCATATTTTCATGCAGTACAAATGGAACATTCTATTATCTATTGAAAAAGGCCTCACTCTATTTTCATGCGGCATCAACTAATAATGTATAATTTTCTTTGATAGGTCTAATGTTGTACATACAAGACACTACAAATTTAATTTTATAAGTGTTGAAGAGGTTGTAAAATTTCGCCAAGTAATTTATCTAATGTTATTGGGGGATGGTAATCTTCTATGTTTACAAACTTTAAATTTATCAAATTTTTGCCTTAAGTTTAATTTTAAACATGCATTTTTTTATACACACGCAAATCAAGAGTTTATTAGAGTTCGAACTCCTGACCTCCCACATTATATGGGAGACTTATGCCGTTGGGCCACAGGCCACTCAACTTAAACATGCATTTGTAAATTTGATTTTTATTTTTAAAATAAATCTTTAATTATAGCTTCTATTATGTGTTAATTACTTTTTAAATTCCCCAATCTGATAGTATAAAACAAAGGTGATTTACTGTTATAACCCAACTTTAACTTGACATTTAGAAGTTTTTATGTATTTTTTTTCTTGTTAGACAAACTTTATTTTAAAAATTGTAACAAATAACGTGTAAACGATCAAGAATGTTACCATTGCTTTAGATATTATTTTGCAGTAGTACATTTAAGACATGTTCTTATGAATGAAAAATTTGTATACAATGTAATGAAACTAAATGCTGTTAAATGTATAAAATTAAATCTTATAGAGTACCTTTGGTGCTGTGTTTTGAAAATAATGACGTAATTTCATGTTGTACGTTTATAATAAAAAATGCAAAACATTTACCTCGGAAAACTAATAAGCATTTTGAACAATTGCTTAGGAAAAAGTCAGAGAGTAGGGTGTGGATATTCATTTATAAAGTGCAAAAATTATTTCCCCCTCTCTTAAGCATAAATTTTTCTTCTTCCTTTTTTTAATTTTTTTGTTTGGCCCGGGGGTGGGGGGGGTGTATCGGGTCTCTTAAGCATAAAGTTGGTTGAGTAACAGTTTGGCCCTCAATTATATAGGACTGAAAATTGATCCAAACTACTTAGACATTCTGGTATTGAACATTAAAATCTCAAATAAGCTAATTTACTAGGTATAACAAGTTAAGTTCGAATGTCGCTTTCTATTTAATAAGATTTGGAGCTTGACTTGGGCTCAATGGATTAGTTAAATGATAAATATATACAAAAATATCTAACTACTCGAACTCAATTTATGTTAGACTCGATTAAGATTTGTTTAAATTTGATTTGTTCGATAATTAAAACAAGTTCAAAGACAATTTCAAACTTAATAAAGTTAAAGCAAAGTTTGAATGAATAATAACCATTCAACTCAATTTGATCCATTTACATCCCTAAATACATTATATCACCTCTCCTATCAAACCACAAAAGTATACAATTTGCCCCCTTAGAGTATAAGAATATACTTATAAATAAATCACTACAAGAAAACAACCCTTCACTAACAAAAAATTTATGACAAAGAAGGTTCCATCATTCTTTAAAAACAATTATGATGGATTTTTTATGGATTACTAATGAACTCAATAAAATGAGAAAAAATATATACTAGTCATAATATTTGTGACGGATATGAAAATTGTATATTGATATGAAGAGTTCATCATAAATTTTACAATCTAAATATAATTTTTTTGATTTGTGACAAATTCTATTGCAAAATTAGTTCTGTGATGCACTTTGTTTTCATCACAAACTAATCAGTGATAAAGCATATACTAACGAATTTAGAAATAAATCCATCACATAATGATAAATCTCATTAAATTTAAGATGGACTTATTTCACAAATCCATTAGTATATGCTTTGACACTGATTAATTTGTAATGAAAATAAAGTGCATTACAGAATTAATTTTGTGATGAAATTTCTATCACAAATCGAAAAATCATATTAAAGTTATAAAATTAATGACAAAATCTTCATATTAATAGATATTCTTCATATCCATCACAAATATCATAACTAATACATATTTTTCCTCATTTTAATAAATTTGTTAGTAACCCATAAAAAATTCATCACAATTGTCTTTGAATTGTGACCAATCCTTTTCGTCACAAATTTTTCATTAGTAAAGGGATATTTTCTTGTAGCGAATTATACCATTTTCCTATTTAAAAAAATACTTTCAACTACGACCCTCTTTCCAAAATATTTGGAAAATATTAAAGTTTAAAATTATAGTTTGAAACTTTTATCATGTGAAGTAATCAACTTAAACAAGAGCAACTATAAAATGATGGTTTGATTTTTCACTTAGATTATGATATAAGAACCTAACTTCTATCTAATAAATTAATTTTATTCTTGACTATTATAAACCGTGGTTAAATAATTAATATAAATTCAAATGGTACTTATAATCTAATATATAATTTTTTTTCTAGTATTAATGATGATGACCATGTACATCATTCAACCTCGTAAGTCAATTTTTTAAGAATAAAAGACAAATAATTGTGAAGAATTTAAAGAGAATAATTTACTTTTTATTTGAAATTTATTTATGCTTTTAATAGCAAAGAAAATTGTGACTTATTTGACATTTCAACACTTATCCTTGTGAATCAAAAGGGTGAGATCATATTAAGTCCAAAACTTCTATTTCATTTTTTTTTATCTTATTTTATTTCATGAATATATAATACGAACATTAAATATTTATTTGTAAAAATAATTGATTAAAAATCAGATATATTTAATATAAATATAACAAATTAAAATAAAATATAAAATAGAAGATCCAAAGTGAATCATACCAAGCAAACTTATCTTGGATCTTTAATTTCTCCTAATTTAGGAATAGATCAATTCTAATTAGATTTGAATTATCCAATTTCATCATTACATCACTGTTAAATTTCAATATGGGTCCCTTGCCCCCCTTTTAAAACCAACGTATCTTAATATGTATGAACAAAACTTACAGATTCACTAATTATTCAGACGAAAAGTTCCAACCAACGAACATTCATAACTTTGCTTGTAGGTTTGAACTTTTCGTTTGAAAATGAAAGTAGAAAAATTCAGTATGTTTTCCAAGGAATTATCTAGCAAATATGACCAACTTCAAGACTTGAACCCTTACTTTATACACTCAAATCAGATTATGCCAGTACTTGTTTTTCAGCAGCAAGACCCACCGGACAATTATGAGATAAATTATTTCATCAACAAGAAGGAAACTAATACAACACTTGCAAAAATAAGTGAATATCATACAACCAAGGAAATACCGTAGAACACGCAACAATCTCCTTACTTTTTTCTATAGCAGAAGATAATAACTATAACAAACTTGACTCTCCATCTTAGTAAAACCACTGATAAATTTCCAAAACATAACAAGATAAAACCATCAATCAATATAAAATGCAAAAGTTGGCCAATTTTACTTGATCTTAGCTGAAAAATGTCGCAAACATGGCCAGATTTAACTTCCAGAATATCCCATAAGAATACTAGTGAGGTGACATAATCATTGAGCAAATGTTGAAGGTTGAAGAAAAATCAGAAGAATTTATCATGAATAGCGAGAATCAGATAATTTAAGGCATTCACTCTGGCATCGTCGGAGGCAAACATCATTCCAGTTAGGAACTTGATGTTGGTTGACACACACAGTTCGGGCACAGGCATCAGCACAAGCATCAAGTTCAGAAACACCACACACCGTAACGCAGGTATCTGGGATTGGATCCTTGGAGAATGCTCCTACTTTCTTCAACATTCTCTTTGATGTACAGACTCTCTCACACACAAAAATATCATTAGCACTCTTCTCCCTGCCCCGAGCACTTTTAATTCTCTGCTCCTCAGCATGTCTTGCTTTGATTCTGAAAGCTTGACCAGCAATTAAAACTGGAACCGCAGCCCCCAGCAGGGTCCACCATACCTCAACCATTTCTATAGCTACAAGGGCCTTTACTTTCCTCTTTCCCTAATGTACTTCTTAATCAATGCAACAGATGATTTTGTTTTCTATATGTTCCTGTCAACGTCGTAAAGAGTACAGTTTAGGAAATAAAACTACTATAGAACCTTCTCTGTTCAAGAGATAGAAAAGAGAGGGTCAAGGAAACCACAAAGAAGCCAATATATATATCTATACTAGTCAGGCATAGAGATATGAAACAAACCTACTATTCCAGTTGTATTTGTCACATTGCGTTCTTGCAAGTGACAAGAATTATTCCAAATGTTATTGCAAATCGTAGAACTAATTAAGATGTAGGTATGTTTGGGCACCATGCTTTCCATAAAACACCACTAGCCCTTAATATGGGAATGCTACCACACACTGATAGACATTCCTTAGAAGGACAAACCAAATCAATATCTCTTAGTCCTAAATGCAAGCTTTAATCAAAGACTTGATACATGGCAGACCATGACCAGGAAAATGAATATCAAGCATTATTTAGGGAAAATTGAAAATGTAGTGCCAACATATAGTCATTTGTAAGTTTAACAAAATAGCCAAAATAGGTCCACTGATTCACATTTTCTGTTCCAATTCACATGTTGCCTTTGAATATCAGATCTTGAGAGAAAAGTTCCATGTAAGAAATATGTGCATTCATCGGGAATTTGTACTTTTCATCACAAAAATTGGATGATTAGTAGGATTGGGACCAAATTTCCAAAATTAGCCAGTTTCAAGATCATATATCATCTAATAATTGCAAGTTAGGCCATTCCATTAGTAATTTAACAGAAAAGCCATGCGCACTTGATCGCTAATGAAGTATGCAACATGAGTCGAACCGACTAGTTGCTAGACTCTAGTTCGAGCTCAAATATAAACACTCAAAAGCTTGCAACCTAGCTCACGAGCTTTTGATGTTTTATTATCATCATTTAATATTTAATGTTATTACTAATATTTAAAAAAAAAATTTAACAATTGAGATACTGATACTTCCTACAACAATAATATTATTTAACTATTAGTTATTATTATTGTTATGTAATACAATAAAATAAAAATTTAAAACTACACAATAACTTAATTGATAACATATAACAATAATGATGATCACAATGGTGAAAGAATCAAAGAACAATATTAACATTAGAAAATAATTCAAAAATTCAAGTATTTAAATTTTGTCAGTAAGTTAGATCGAGTTGGAGCTTAAATTTACAAGCTCACTGAATTCATGCTTAATTTATCAAAACTCAACATTTTTTCACCCTTATTATTAAGTCTATTCTCAGTTGGTTTGCAAGTTTGTTAGTATAATTTAATAAGTAACCAATTTTAATCCAATATATAAACAACAATCTCCCAAGCTGTTCATTCCATTCAAAAAAAAAAAAAAACACCAAAAAAAAGATGGAAAAGTCACGTATAGAGCATGTGGCCATTATCTCTCCTTTAATATAAATAATAGAATTATGTTGACAATTTTTCTTCCGTGTACCAATGTTACATCATTTTGATAAATAATATATAGTTTTCTTAAAAGCCTAAAACTTTTACTAAAATTATAATCTTAAGAATTCATGAACATATTAATTACTAATAGTAATCTATATTCAATGTCATAATCAATATTTAATAAATACGGTGACATATATAAAGTAATTTTTACATAATTTGATGCGAGTACAAACACAATAAGAATAAAAGTAAAAAAATATAATTATATTTTAGTTGTACATCTATGAGTCCATATTTAATTTATTTTCATATTTTCAGGTCATACTTCTACATGCTAAATGTCAAATTTTCTCTGTTATTTATTTATCTAACCAGGGACAATATAAGTAATGCTTCCTTTTTTTTATTTTCATAACACTTATTGAGATATTCATTTATCAAGCATCAAACTATGGAATATGTAAGGCTTCAACACCACAAAGTTTTGGGTTCCAACTTTTTTTCTAGAGGAAAGAAGAAATTAGGTATATGTCAATTTAAAAAATAACAGATTGTTGGCTGTTGTTATCTAAGCACCAAGTTAATGCTTTTCTAAGTTATTACATAAATTTATAAAAACAAAGAAAATTATTCTATCGATGCTTGACATTTTATTTTTGAAACATATCAAAATATTAAAAATAAATTAATTAATAATCAACAATCAGCTATTACAATGGATAGACATATACTTACACTTTTTGAAATTGAAAATGATGAAATAGTTGCAAGTGGGCACTTCAAGTATAAAATATGCTTTTATGGAGGCAGATAGATAATTTCCCCTCAAAAGTTTACCCATATACAATAAATTCTTCCAACGAGCAAGACTTAATTGTGTTTGTTGAAAAACTAACGTTATGACCAAAATTGTGATATAAGATTAAATAACGGGACTACATTAGATTGTTTTGGGAAATATGGTACCACGCCTTTTGAAGTATCAGACCAAAAAAGCAATTTATTGTCCTTTTTTATAATTGAAGTTGGCTGAAACACGTGTTTCTTACGTGGAACTCTCCCCACCCCCCCACCCCCAACAAACCAAATCTATTATTTAACGGCAAAGCATAATTCACATGACATTGCCACTAATAATTCGATGGCACTAAAACTGCAATCAGTGGACATATGAGATCTATTTTGACTATTTCATAAAATGTTGTATCAAATTGCAAATGACCATCTATTTTGGAGCAAAAATTTTTGCAATTTTCCTCAGTCCTCACCATTCAACTTCCTGCTGTCAGTCTTGAGTTGCTAGAGTTAAGAAATCATCAGCATTTATCCCTTTACCCTTTCAAGGTTTACAATTCTAGGATGGAACAAAAGTCTGAGAAATGAAATTCAAATAATTTCCATTCAAATTCCAATAGATTTTTCATCAATTCAGTTTACATAAATCTAATTTATGGATCAAAATTTGACATACTAAACGTAATTCTTTCAGAATTCAGATCGCATTGAAAAGGGTCATGAGAGTCATGCAAATTAATGAACAAAATTAAAACATACATATATACATACACACATAATACATATACACACGCACATTGTCATCTACAGCTTCTTTCACCTCATCTAATTCTTTTCTACTCCTTGTCACCTCTAATCCCGAACATTTTTCAAAATTCAGCTATTCACCATAAAATTAATTCCCTAAATTATTCAGATGATCACAGTCCAACATACGACAAAACAGAGCAACAAAAAGAGAAGTTCATAACAGAAAGTTAAAGGCGAGGAAACAAGGAAAAGAAAAACAGAGAAAATGGGAAAGAGCTTTACAGAAGGACACGACGTCGTTGGTTGTTCCGCCGCAACCCTAGCTCCAACCAGTGGCTGCCGGTGGAGTGAGCGATGACATTAAAACTGAAATTGAGTGCATCAACTAAAAAGATACGAAATAGAAGCAATAAACAAAATAACAAACTTTTTCAAAACAATAGTTAATTAAAGCAAGAGGTAAACCCTACCGCTAACAATAGGGAGAATCCGAGCGCCAAATGAAGCTGAAAGTAGTGTTGGAGACTGGAGAGTCGATTCTTCTATTGGGATGCCGAGTGGCTCTTACCAGGCACCAGCCCACAAAGTAGGCCCAATCTAACTTTGTGTCTAATAGGTACAAAGTGCTAATACAATAGCCTAGGCCATTTCACAAAATTAGCGGATGGGGTCCAATATTACGGCCCTCATATATTATATAAAATTGTTAGATTTCCACATTAATTGAGTACATATTTAGATATATGTGCAGTGGTTTTAATTCTTACATGTTGAACTAATTTTTGGTCACTCTTTAATAGAGACAAAGATTGCTTCTCGTTGTTCCAATCTATGATGGGTATTCCTTCCAACACAGATTTGTATTACTTAAGAATAAATTTTAAGTGCTCATCTATGATACAAGAATTTAGGGGATATAACATCGACCATAGCAATGTGCACTGTGCACTTAAAGCACTTGCATATATTCCATACGATATCAGATTTCTAGAGGACGGCGTAGAAAAGCTTGAACTAGCGAGGGAACAAGGACAACGGCGTGCAATTCAACCCTTTCTTTCAGCCATTGAGATGGATTAGAATATTGATGTTAGTCGATATGTAATTGTCTACTAGCTTGTTTTAGGACATGGGTTTAGCCTTGCTACAAATCAGAATAAAATAGCAATCCTTGATGTTATTCAATATTTGCCCACTGAGATGTACGAGTTTGTTTTGTAAATGCTCGAGCCGCAAGGTAAGGATGCAATCTTTTCTTAAGTTGAGCCAAGTTGAATGGGAACAATATTTTGTTTGTGGACAAAAATCTTGAATGTTCTTAACATTCTTAACATTGTGAGATTTTACCTTGTGGACTTGATCATAAACCGGGTGACCATGCCCTTGTTTTATGCGGTGTTATATGATTTAATTGTTGTATAACACATTTGATGATAACTAGATTAGTAGTTAAACAAAGCGGCTCAACCACGTAAAGGTGCGCATTGTTGAGGTATTTTGTTCTGAAAGGCCATCTCAAAAGTTGGATGTCCTCAAACCACTGTTCAAAAAATTGAACCGGATCGGCCAGTCGGACCAGTTGAACCATCAATCGGCTAGTGAACTGGTCCGATTTTTTCAAAAAATTAGAAAACTAAAAAAAATACCATATTTTGTGAAAACTGTTTAAACCGGCTAGTCGAACCGATAAACCGTTCATGATTCAATTGAACCGGACTAATTTTTTCATTTACTTTTTAATGAAATTAATTTTTGTTTTTTTTTATTTTTTTTATTTTTATTTTTTGGTCTAAGTGCAAAGTTTGAAGGCTAAAGTATATCTCACAAGTTATCTAAAAGTTAAAAAACAAAACCTTAGTTTAGAGTTTAAAGTTTAGAATTAACTTAAGCATTCTCAACTTTGAACTTTAGACTTGAAATGTTTAAATTGTTGTGATCATTTATAATATGAATTGTGAAATTTGAATTATAATATTAGACAATATCATTTAAACTCTTGATGTTTTATATTTTGGCATTTTATCAATTTTTAAGTAATATATGTTTTATATTTTGGCATTTTATCAATTTTTAAGTAATATATATAATATAAATATATATTTTGTAATTATGACCTCATAATTCAATTACAGTCCTACCAATGATTGAATCAGTGAACCATAAACCAGCAAATTTTTTGACTCAATGAACAATTCGATTTTTCAAACACTATCTCAAACTACTCAATTTGGAATAATATCATGTATAATTATAGGCCCTCAGGGTTGAGAAGACATGTGGCTACTCATTCTCAAAAACAATGTTAATAACAATAACTAAATTCATCATCAAATATGGAGATTCAATAATGATAAATAGATTCATCACCAAACATGTTGCTATTTTAATATATAGATAGATAGATAGATATATTGTAACTTGGAATTTGAGTTTGAATATAAGTGTGTTTGTCCCACATTAAAAAAGTAAGAAAATCTTCTCTATTTCATAAAGAAGAACACACTTAAAAATTCTAATTAGGACTTTCAGGAAAAATATAGAAGAAAGACAAAAAGTATGTTGTTATATATTTAAATTAAATTCACTTGGCACTTGGCACGGGCACGTTTGTTTAAGAAAATATTATTTTCTTTTGCAAAAAAATAATTTTGGGTAAAAAAATAATTTTATTTAAAAAAAATAATTATAGATTCTTATGAAGAATTGTGATTTTTCAAACATGTATTAAAAGTTTTATCTTCTCAAAAAATACTCATATTTATATTGATATAACTATTAAAAATTATTACAATACTTCAAAAAGAATGCCTCTTGTTATTATAAATATAACTCAATTGAAGTGCTAAAAAATATATAATTTTCAAATAAGTTTTTTCTTCTCTATTAAAATTTCCTAATATACTTAAAAAAAGCTTTCCAAAGGTTTCTTGTTATTATAAATATAACTCAATTGAAATGCTAAAAAATATATAATTTTCAAATAAATCTTTTCTTCTTTATTAAAATTTCCTAATATACTTAAAAAAGGCTTTCTAAAGGTTTCTTGAAGGAAATCTTCAAAGTTAACTCATAGTGAAAGCAATAATCACTTTAAAGAAAATATATTCACTTCTCAAGTCATATAATTTAATATCTTATTTTTTGTCAATTCTTAAATCACCTAACAGTTGCATAGTCATATATTGATACAAATGTCCCACCGATACGTGTTGATGAAGCACCTTATCGAACAAAATCTCTACCAATGCATACAGACGACACAAATGACTGTAATTAGTGGTGCTGGCATACTATTGTTTCCCTTGAATTATTTCTGTCCACTATTTCTGAGCCATGTTCATGTTTTAGAGAATGCGTTGTCTGAACAACAACGTGAAATTTCCTTGGACGTTTGTGACTGTATTCTTGCTTATTATGTAGAAAAAACCACCCCTGCTTAGCATGTTAGAAAGCAGAGAAGGAACAACAACAGATGTATCTCTAAGCGACTAAATCAGTCAATTAAAACAGAAATTCATTCACAAAGTGACATTTCATAACCCTTTCAGGAAAAGAGCAGATTTCCCCCCTAACCTCCTAAAGTAACATATTTCTAACTTCTGTATAAACCTCACCCCCTACAAAGATTTCATCCAAGACTACCCCTTCTTCCTCACATTTATCTCTTGCTCGATCATCATCGCAGTTCAAAACCATTGAATCCATTAATGACGAGTCAATTGGCATCCACACGTCAACGCACGACTATAAACATAAACTTCTTCCCACCAAAAGCATCTGCGCACAAATTTTCGGACTGTGAATAACAGGTGAACCATTGAACTCAATCATGTACAAAATTCTACCCATCAGAAAACCTCATTGTGCAATGAGAGTACAATATCACCAAGCCCTGATTTAAATTCCTGCCACTGCAACTCCCCAAAGTCTATACCCCCATCAACTAACTTCAACTCCACCAGCCACAATTCTATTGCCACTTCCCAAATCTCCACCACCAAAACTACTCTCCCCTTCATCAACCTGATTCCCCCACCCTTCCCTATTTCTATTCTGTACCCCAATTTCTCCCCAGCCTTGACCACTTTCTCCTCAATCTCCACCACCTGAATCCCACAAGTAAACCTCATCTCTTTCCTGTTCACCTCCACCTCAAAAAGCCCAGATAAATTCAGCCCAGAAGACATTGATATTATGTCAAAAGCATTCACTCTAGGCAAATAGCTAAACTCCTTTTGCTCAAGAAAATCGGATCCCAGCTTTTGCCCAGCCCGTGAGCTCAAAGTTTGCTGCGAAATTGACTTTTTGAACCAAGATAGTTTAATCAATTCGTCAAGACTCAATCTTGTGTCGGGATTTGGATCCATGAGTCTGTATATTACAATCTTCGCCGGCTTTGAAACCCAATCTGGGAACTCAAATGCGCGGCGGTGCATTGCACGGTACATGTTGGATAAATTGCTATCATCAAAAGGAAGGGAGCCCACTAGAAAAACATACAAAAGAACTCCACATGACCAAGCATCGGCCTTTTCGCCATCATACCCTTTACGATAAACTACTTCCGGCGCGGTGAATGCCGGCGTGCCGCACGCCGTGTAAATTAGCCCATCTCTTTTCTGTTCTGAAAGAGCAGAAAGCCCAAAATCCGTGATTTTTAACAACCCGTTTTGATCGAGAAGAAGATTCTGTGGCTTGATGTCTCGGTGGAAGACTCCGTTCTCGTGGCAGAAACGAAGGGCGGAGACTACTTGCTGAAAGTATCTACGGGAGGTGGACTCGGAGAATCGGCGACATCGGTTGAGTTTGGCGAAGAGCTCGCCGCCGGGGGCGAGTTCCATGACGAGGTAGATTTTCGATTTGGTGGCCATCACTTCGTGGAGTTTGAGGATGTTGGGATGGTGATGAAGGCGGCGCATGGCGGAGACTTCGCGGAGTATGCGGGGCTCCATGGCGGCGTCCACGGTGGCTGCCTTGTCGATGACTTTGATGGCCACGTCAGTATCGCTGTTTTCAAGTGATCGGCCGAGATACACTTTCGCGAAGCTGCCGCGGCCCAGGAGGCGGCCAAGCTGGTATTTTTCGAGGACGATTGAGCCGCTTCCACCGCCGCCACTCGTGGTTCTCCTGATTTTGGTGGCGGAGGGTGGCGGCGGCTGCGGTGATGGTGGGTTGTTGGGGCCCATTTGGAGGGGCGAAGGGAGATGGTTGGACGAGGGAGTGGAGAGCGTCTCAATACAGGCTCGGGGGCAAGGAGAGTTTGGTGTGCTCTTTTGCATTTGGTTTTATAGTGAGAAGGTTGGTAGTATAGTATGTGTGTGTAGCATAGTTTGGCATAGTATAAAGGCCAGACGTAACCTGTCTTTTGTTGGGACTATTACCTGGTTTGTTAGGTAGTATTTTTATCCCAATTTTCCCATGAAATTACATAGTTTCGACCCAAAATGATTCTTGAAAAAATAATAAATTAAGATATTTGACTCAAAATGAAGTTTTTATCTTATAACAGAAAAAAAAAAAATTTGTGTCAAAATGATCCACCCTAAAAGGAAAATTTCAAAAAACAAAAAATTTCATTTCAGTATATCAACGTTTCAAATTTTAATACAAACAATAAAAATTTAATCAAATGGCAATTTCGAGACAATGACAAGTTCTTGTTATAGTAGATTCTTGCATACTATTATGATGTGAAAATTTTTTATAATGATACATGATTTTTTTTCAATTTCAAAAAAAATAAAAATTTTGAGACAACTTACAAACTAGTCACATCCTCTTTACTTTTTAATGTGATTTTTTAAGATAAAATTACTCATCAATTAATATTTATTTATATAATAAAATAATATTTTAATACTACTGATATTAATATTATGCGAATATTAGATCTTCGTCATTATTTAGTATTATTTGTTTTGTGTTTGTTCAATTCTCTAAGCTGTTTGTTTGTTTATAGGAATAGGATATATTGGCTGCTAGGGTGGAGGTCAATTTTTGTTGTATTCAAATTGTACGTTCTACAGTTTATGTGGAATTAAAAGCTAAGAATCTTTGCTATATGCAATATGGAATAGTAATAATTGGCCAACATAAAAATATTGATTATATTAGTTGTCAGTGGGTCGCTTGTATTCTTGCTGGTATTAAATAGTGTTAATTAATCAATCAATAAAAGTTCACTAATCTCTCTACGCGGGCTAGAAAACTATTAATCATTGTATAACTTGAGCAGTACATATGTAAAACAAAGACAACATGTGATGATTAAATTATTTGACTCTGACAAATTATGAGAATTGATATATATTAGCATAATATTGGAAATTTCATGAGTATGACCGACCATGTTAATAAATTCTCCAATTGTGTTGATCTTGTTATGAAATATTTGTAATAATTTTTGGAGTATCAGTATTAATTAAATATAGTGAATTCTTATTCAAAATTTTTGATGAATTCAGAAATAATTGGATCGAAAATTTATCAGATAAACAACTTAGATATGTTCTCTTATTCACAATCAAAATACGTAGAATTATTTGTCGTCACCTAAGGAGCAAATGAATAGATCCTTGCTCAATTCTCAAGCATAAATTTTTGGATCCTTACCTAGTCATATAGTATATGTGTGTCTGTTCTTCCATGCATACCAGAATGCTATGGCATCGCCGCTCTTTATGTCTCAAAATAGAATTTTGTTGTCTCTTTTGAGATTTTTTCGTTCATATCATAATGGGATATCACCGCTTTTTATGCTTTAAGATACAATATTATTCCCTTTTTTTTGGAAAATTTTTTTTGTTCATATCAAAATGACAATAAATCATTGCTCTCTATGCCTAAAAATAGGGTTTCACTATCTCTTTTAAGATCGATACCCTACAATTGTCCTCAAATTATACTTCAAAAGACAGTTATATCAAATAATTAAAATAAAGAAATAAATAAATAATCGTATACATAATGATCTTATTTCTCAAATTTCTTACTCCTATTCTTTTGGGGGCAGATCTGATAAGTGATGACATTTCGTAAAATAATTAAGCTTTTTTTTTTAAAGTTATTCTTTGTTAAAGTAACGATGTGACACTAATATAAAAACTAATGAACTTTCGTTGTTGAAAACATGAATGATTGAGTACTTACAGAAACTCCAACGTGAAAAAGATGAATGATTGAGTACTTACAGAAACTCCAACGTGAAATGATACTATTAATTAGTAATAGTTTGATGAATAATACGGCTTTAATTAGGAAAAATATTTTCTTATTAGGATCCCACTAAGACAAAGTTGATTACAGATGGGATTATGCAAAAAGCACCAATTAATAATTAATTACGTCCATATGAACCACCTCTTTTCTACATGGGGAAATCCCGAGATATTTTTTAGCAGCCAGTCACACGCATGCAGCTTGGCTGAACCTTCGCAAGATTCATGCCTGTTTTGCTGGTCAAGGCTCCAGGAACTTCACTGGCAAGTGGCAACTTCTTGGATTTCGTGGAACTCTGATTTTACAGTTTTGTCCGAGGAAAATTTTGGTGCTAGTGTGCGGCGGATCTTGGACTTAGCCGTAGCAATTCATTCGTGGGGAGTTCGGTGCCACACAGCTGGGTGGGCACCCAACTCCCCCTTGAAGCTGCCACATGTCATGTGGCAGCTTTT